>PVJC01004267.1:46134-64975 GCA_004026665.1 Murina feae
CCAATCAGAATATCTCCCTGAATTAGAATTCCTGAATATGCATAGTCCTCTTTATCCCTATTTTAAAAATTTGCTTCAAATCTTTATTCTGGGAGACGAATTTGGGCTTTCTCCTCATCTCCTCATTGGGCTGCCTCAGGAATACCTTTGCTCAGCAAAAACCCTTCTGCCTCAGAATCTAGCTTCTCTTTACGCAACAGGCAAAACACCCACCACCTCTGGTCGGTAACAGGACTGGGCCACAGCCCCATTTCCCAGTAAGTTCACCCCTTTGGAGCTGCCATTTGTAAAGCTTCAATTGATGTACAAAAACAATTACCTGTCAACCCTGTTTGGCCACCTGGTAAATTTCCATCATTCTGAGGGCATAAATCTTAGAGAAACTGTCTTAAACAGACAAACATATATAAGTGTTTACTGTTCCATTTTGTAACAACAAAAGCTATCAACAAACCAGAAGCACAACATGGATAAATTGTGATCTATTCCTATCACATATATATGCATCATCTCGAGTATGTCTAAAATGTATAATGCTGAATTAAGCTGTCAAAAAGTTATACATCTTACATTATGTATATTTTAAAGCACTTTTGTAATAAATACCTAAAAGAAGGACACAAAGAATATACACTAGCATCAGAACAGGGTTTCTTTTAGAACGGTAGGGATTTAGAGAGAGGATGAGATGGGATTGGCGAGGGTGTTTCAATTGCATCTACAGTGTTTTATTTCTGTTTTAACAAAAGGATCTGAAGTCAGTATGGCAGATGTTAAATTAGCAGTTGCTAATTCTGGGATATAAGTGCTCATGTCTTTGTTGTCCGCCTCTGTACTAGTCTCTATGTTGGAAATCTTCTGTCGTTTTAAAATTAAAATAAATATTTTTATATAATAACTTTAGAAAATGATTATCCTCTGTTCGGGATAGATCAGTGGTTCCTAGACGCGGGGTGGTCACGGGTGTGGGAGCTGCAGCACTGCTTGCTGCCTCTCCCTGCAGGGGGTGTGTGCATCCTCCCCAGGAGGAACTCGGCAGAGGCCATGCACTTACTCTTCCAGAGGAGACTCAGGCAGGAGTGATGCACGTTGCTTTGGAGCAGAAGCTTTAAGGGGCTGCTCATAGTTGTCTGTGTCTGCTTTGTTTTCTGCCCAGAAACCAGATGTCCAGGAGAGGGGCTGCCCTGGCCCTGCGTTAAGCGAGGAGCAGAGACCTAGCCAACTGGCAATGAATATGTGGCATGAGCGGAAATAAAGCTTGTTCTCAAGCCATTGAGACCCAGTTGTGGACTCCCTCAACCTAATGCAGGCTGTCCTAACTGACACCATTTAAAGAGCATGACAAATAGGGGGCCAACACAGTGAGGGTTTTCAAAGTCGCCATGAACATCTCCTAGTGCCATTTTTTCTTAGTGCAGAAGACATTGCAGCAAAATAAGGAAGTTATTTCAACTCAGTAAATTTAACAGCAGAAAATTTAACTATGCTACCTTAATCAGCACTGTCACAACCCAAATCGGCATCAGACTTACGAAAAGCTGCATCATAGACTGGCTCTGGGGGTAAATAAGTGATTTGAATCTGAGGTGTAAAAAGAGTTCTCAAGGGACAGGTATATCCTATATAATAAAACCCTAATATGCAAACCAACTAAACAACAGAATGACAGATCACTATGAGGCGCACTGACCACCAGGGGGCAGATGCTCAATGCAGTACATGATGCGCACTGGTGGTCAGTGTGCTCCTACAGGGGAAGCACTGCTCAGCCAGAAGCAGGGCTCATGGCTGGCAAGTGCAGTGGTGGTGGCATGAACCTTTCCCACCTCTGCTGCAGACAGGCGGTTAGGAGTGAGGGGTCCCAGGCTGTGAAAGGAATGTCCAACTGTCAGCTTAAACCCAATCCCTGGGGGAACTGGGCTTAAACCAGTAGGCGGACATCCCCCAAGGAGTCCTGGACTATGAGTGGGTGCAGGCTGGGCTGAGGGGACCCCCCCCCGCCAGTGCATGAATGTTGTACACTGGGCCTCTAGTATCAAAATAAGTTGAAGGGAATCCTTTCCTTGTATCTTCAGATTCCATTTGTATTCATTTCTAAAGCTGGTCATCATAGCAATTACTAAACCAGAGAAACTTGACAGCCTTGGTAATCTCTGGCCGACTAATGCTGGTATACCGGTCATGTTGTGTTGTGCTGTTATAGTACTTTGCTCCCATGTCCCCCTTTTTAAAGTTCTTTCAGCCATTGAAAAAGAAGAGCTTACCTCCTACATAATTGAAGGCTGTGCAAGCACACTGTTTGGGTTATAGAAATCTATGGGATATCCATCACAGGGACAGTTCTAAACATTGGTATCTGTGCTAAGATAATAAATGATTCTCATGACTAGGTATAAAATCTTCTTGCAGGTCAGGTAGCTTCCAATTCTTTTGCTCTCAATACCATTGAAGCAAAACTAAGCAGTTGTTCAATGATCTTTAATATGTATAAGTTTACATATATCTATAGTACTAGATCATATTTGGCAAGAAACTCAGAAACAATTCAAAGAATTGAGTTATGTCGCCTATAAAATTTCTTCCAGCCCAGCCAGTGTGGCTCAGTGGTTGAGCATTGGCCTATAAACCAGGAGGTCACAGTTCGCTTCTCAATCAGGGCACATGCCTGGGTTGTGGACTCGATCCCCAGTAGGGATTGTGTAGGAGGCAGCCAATCGATGTTTCTCTCTCATTGATGTTTCTCTCTATCCTTCTCCCTCCCTTTCTCTAAAATCAATAAAAGTATATTGATAAATAAATAAGTAAATAAAAAGTTTCTTCCACTCTCATTACTTATTTCTGTGAGTGAAGTTTCTTGAGGCTTACAACTAGAAAAAATGATATGGATAGTATCAATGTGTACTCTTCTCTCATTCTAGCGATAATAAATATTCCTCATGGGTAAGTGAACTAATATTTTTAAAAGCTCTAGGAGGTAGATTTTCAAATGAAGCTCTACTTTTCAATGTTTAAGAATTAGTGATAAATATCTGTGTCTTTTCAAATAATTTTTTATTGATTTTTAGAGAGAGGGAGAGATATAGAAATTTGGATGAGAGAGAAACATCCATAGGCTGCCTTGAGCTCCAAACCTGAGCATGTGCCATGACCAGGAATTGAAATGGTAACCTTCTGATTCATGAATCAATGCTCAACCACTGAACC
The DNA here is from genome assembly GCA_004026665.1 of Murina feae. NCBI lineage: Eukaryota > Metazoa > Chordata > Mammalia > Chiroptera > Vespertilionidae > Murina > Murina feae. The sequence continues at coordinate 49,339 of PVJC01004267.1, forward strand.
ACACCAGCCAGGCAATATTTGTGGTTTTTTAAATCAACTGTGTACTTTAAACGTATAGATAAATACACCCTTATAATCACAGAAAAATTTGTAATTTAAATCCTAATTTATATAATTACTTTTGTTACAGAGAAATAAACATATATAAAATGTAATATGTAGCATTATATGTATAACATTATATAATTACATAACTAAGATATCTGTATAAAACATCAGTATTTAAGGCTGATGGGGAAATGGAATTCAATATAAGTTTAAAGAGGAAAAGGAATTATGCAAACAAATACTTATTTAAAAAACCATTCACATGTGATTTTTAAGTGACTGATGGTATGTATTAAATCCTTTAAATTCCATTTGGATTCCATTGCATACATTTAAAGGAGTGAGATAGCAGTTTTATTTTAGAATGTCAATATTCACAAACTAAGGAGATTATATTTAACTTCTAATTAAAATTTTTATATAGCAACTTAAAAATGCACCAGAAATTTTCAAATTATTCTAAGGGACATGAGTAAAAGCATCTGCAGACCACTCTCTTATCCCCAGAGATGGACCTTCTCATGCCTTATCCCTCATCCTTCAGCTCCCAGTGGGCTCCCAGCATTATCCACACGGTGGCAGTAGTGTCTATGCAGAAGGATGGGTTTCCAAATCTAGAGGACTGCTAAATCATTCCCATATTTCATTTGCAAACAACATGTTAAATAAATGGTCTAGGTGCTACTTTAGAACAATAAATGTCCACTGTGACTTACCACTGCTGAATTTCAAACTATTTCATTAAATTTTCCAGTCATGTAACAAATAGACTATAGCTATAAATATTAACGCTATATAAATCTCTTTTCTCTCACCTGGGAATGACCTGGACATTAAATTCATTTTTTACACTCCTCTCTGCTTTGCTCTTCTCTGCTGCTTACACAGTCTCTGCCCACCCCCACCCTCTGCTTCGGTTGCTAAGCAACTAAAAGAGCTTAGTGTTGTTCTTCAACACTAACCATTAACTATCCTCATTTTCTCTAATGAGAACATGGCTGCAGCCCAAATTACCTCCTTTTCCTGAAAAACAGAACAGGATGCTTATGACTTATGCTAATAGTAAAGCAAGTCACATCCCAGTAGATAAATGCAAGAAAAAACCCCCACAGGATTCTCAAGCAACTCTGAACACAATATCCAAACACAGAGTTCATTTTGCCTTATTAAAAAGATCATGGCCCTAGCCAGTTTGGTTCAGTGATTGGAACATCAATCCAAGGACTGAAGGTTCCCGGGTTCAATTCAAGTCAAGGGCATGTACCTCAGTTGCAGGCTCAATCCCTGGCCTGATTGGGACATATACAGGAAGCAACCAATCACTGTATCTCTCTCACATCAATGTTTCTCTCTCTGTCTCTTTCTAAAAATCAATGGAAAAATATCCTTGGGTGAGGATTACCACCACCAACAAAAAATCATGATATTATTGAACACCTATTTATGCTAGGTACTTCACATATCTGCTAGGTGCTTCACATGTGTTATTTCTTTCAATCTTCAAAATATTATTCCTCTTAATACACAACCCTATTTTTTGAAGATTTTTATACCCCAGGATAGAGTAACTATAAGATTCAGTTGGGTGCAAGGTATGTGTTTGTGTGTGTGTGTGTGTGTGTGTGTGTGTATTTGTTTTTTATAAAGTGTTATTGACAAAAGGGAAGTGAGAAAGGAAAACTTGAATAGTTAGCCATTCATCAGTGATTCCTAGACTTTTTTTTTTTTAATTTTTACATTAATTTTCCAGATCAGAAACCTGAGACCAATAGAAGTTAAATGATATGCCTTTTGGTAAATGACTGATTTAGATTCTATCAGACTCTAATATCATCATGGCACATTGCCTCTTGCTCATATCAAGTTCAGACTGATGTAAGACTTACTACCTTAACTCATCTATCTCTATATATAAAAGCCTAAGTGACCCTTATGACTGAACGACCAGAACCCCAGGTCAACCAGTCACTATGGCACACACTGATCACCAGGGTGCAGATGCTCAATGCAGGAGCTGACCCCTGGTGGTCAGTGCACTCCCACAGGGGAGCTCTGCTCAACCACAAGCCAGACTGCCAGCTGCCAGTACAGCGGTGGTGGTGGGAGCCTCTCCTGCCTTCTTGGCAGCGATAAGGATGTCCGACTGAGGCTAAGCCTTAGTTGGACATCCCCCAAAGACTCTCAGGCTGCCAGAGGCATGTCTGACTGCTAGCTTAGGCGTGATCCCCCAGGGAGCAGGCCTAAGTTGACAGATGGACATCTCCCAGGGCTCCCAGACTGCAAGAGGGTGCAGGCCAGGCTAAGGGAACCCCCCAAGTGCACAAATTTTCATGCACTGAGTCTCTAGTCTATATAATAAAAGCCTAAGCAACCATTACAGCAGAACGACCAGAATAATCAGTCGTTATGATGTGCATTGACCACCAGGGGATAGACGTTCAATGCAAGAGCTACCCCCTGGTGGTCAGTACGCTCCCACAGCTGGCAAACGCCACAGCAGGCAGGTGGTAAGCAGTGAGGGATCTCAGACTGCAAGAGCCCCAGACTGTGAGAGGGATGTCTGACTGCCAGTTAGGCCTGAATTCCAGGGGGATTGGGTCTAAGCCAGCAGGTGCACATCCCCCCAAGGAGGCTGGAACTTTTAGAGGGTGCAGGCCAGGCTGAGGGAACCCATTCCCCCGACCCCACCCCAGTGCATGAATTTTGTGCATCGGACCTCTAGTTAATTTATAAAAAGGTGGTCTTGTGTCCAACATGTGCAAGTATGATGAGAATTTCAACAATACAACACTGGTAGGCTCTTCTCTGCATGGATGGAATGTTTGCAGTCTCTATGTGACTGACTGAAGTTCAAAACTTGCTTTGCCATTTGTGTAAACTGAGAAAGTCACCTCCTCACTTTGGGCTTCAGTTTGTCCTTTATAAAATAAAGATAAATAGTATCTAACTCATGAGATGATTTGAAAATTAACGTGTGAATTAGGCAGAATAAGTTACACTACTGTAACAAGCAGATGCCCAGATGTACAAGGCTCAAACATTATACAAGTTTCCTTCTCACCCACGTTGTAGTTCGAGGCAGGTGTGGCACGTCGGCAGCACCTCTCCTCCTCAGGGCTAGCAGGTTGATAGCAGTTCTGTTGTCTTCAACAAATGACCTTCAAGATCACCTGGCACATATCTCCATCCAGGTAAGCTGGAAGCAGGAAAGAGTAGGAGAAGCATGTTGGAAGGCTTTCTGAAGTCAGCCCTGAAGGCTGGGCATCCCCTCCACACACATTCTGTCGGCTGGACTCAGCACATAGACATAGCCGCCTGCATTGGCTGGCAGGTGTACCAGGGCTGAGCTCCCAAGAAGAGGACCCAGCATTTGAACATTTAACAGTCTCTGCCAGGGATCATGTTTCTGTGATCATTCTTACACACGGTAAGAGCTCAGTAACTATTGGTTTTTTCCCTCCCTCCCTCCTGTCCTCCTTGCTTTTCTTTCTCTTTCCATCATCCATTCCTCTATATAGAAAATGCCTCATGTCAGATATGACTATTGATTATAACAATTCTTCAACGTATATTAAAAGTTTAGAGATGAGATGGTTTTCATAGCAATTGACTTCTTTTCAAGTAGGAATCTGAGCCTACTCAATAAAAACACTAGCTGTTTTAATTATGAGTGCCTCTTTTTAAAGTCATCATTGGCTATCAGAGACTTGAGTTAATAAACCACAAAATTTAAAAAAGTATTCAAAACCATACTACATTCTCCACATTTCACTTCTTAAGTATTTTAGAATATTATAAGTAATCACAATTAAAAGAGACTGTCCAAGTCAATTTGTCAAATTCCCTCAGTTCAGAGGTGAGAGAAATAAAGTGTAAAGTGAAGTGATGCTCTCAAGATCACACAGCTGGTCAATGGCAGGGCTAAGGCTCTTGGAATCTAGTCGAGGTGATGAAAAAAAATGCTTCCGAAGCTCAAGCGATGGCTGTGATGGCTGCATGCAAAGTGCTTTGAGAACCCAGCAGAGCTTAACAGAAGCGTGGAAACATGGCGTTGCCTCTGAAGGGCGACGTTAAAATCTTATCTGGAATCAATGTCGTTTTTGGTTGAAGTTGTTCATCCAATTAGCTAACCAATTTTAAAGTAAGAAAATAAAATTAGGAGAGTTAATTTTTGATGAAGGAAAAAAAATGAGAACAGGGCAAGGTCCAGACCAGGGTGGGAGGAGGCATTTGGAGAGACAAACCTCAATGGAGCAGAGATGTGCATGGGGCTGGGACAGGGGTGCTGGGGGAGGAGAAAGAGGGCTTCAGAGGCCAGGAACCAGCACAAAGACTTTGAATGCCAGAGAAAGAGACTGTGTGTGTTTTTTTAACCTTATTTATTAAACATTTGAGAGCTTATAGAGCAAAAACAAAAAACAGCAATTCAGAAGGCAGGTGAAAGATGTCATTGCATCACTTTAAAGATAAGTATATTCATTCTCAGGGAGCAAAATGATTTGTCAAAAGAAATAGCAGAGCTGAGATTTAAACCTGCTCTTTTTGACTTCAAATCCACTAAGCCAGCGGTTCTCAACCTGTGGATCGCGACCCCTTTGAAGGTTGAACGACCCTTTCACAGGGGTCGCATAAATACATCCTGCATATCAGATATTTACATTATAATTCATAACAGTAGCAACATTACAGTTATGAAGTAGCAATGAAAATAATTTCATGGTTGGGGGTCACCACAACATGAGGAACTGTATTAAAGGGTCGCAGCATTAGGAAGGTTGAGAACCACTGCGACTAAGCTTTCAACTAACATATGCTGTAGGAAAGGGAGCAATTAATTATCAAACACAAACTTCATTAACTCCATGATTTTGCTGTTACAGGCCATGGTAGATTGTAAACATGGTGTCAATTTTCCACCCTCATTTCTCCATGCTCATTGCCGCACCCTTTAAATCTTGTTGACCTTGTGACCTGCTCTGGCTAATGGAATGAAGCAGAAATGATGACACAGCAATTTGAAGCCAGACTGTGAGAGGCCTCATGTGTTGAAGCTTTCTCTAGTTTGGATTTCTGCCTCTTCCATGAGAAAAAAAAAGCAAGCTGGAACATGAGAGACCATTTGGTGTGAAGTTGATTCATGCCAGCAGAGACCTTTTAAACAAGGCAGCTCCAAGCCAATCCACCAGCTCTCAGAAAGCACATGAATAAAGCCCAGCCAATGTCAGCCAAGCCTGGTCCATATCAGCAGACCTACCCAGCGGTACCACAGACCAGTGAGTGATAATAAAATGGTTGCTTTAATCCATTATATGTGGGGATCATTTGTCAGCAAGCAGTTGCTAGCTGATACAAGGGACGTCTTGCATCAAAACTATATTGAGGATCAGGCTAGCCCATCATCCTATAAAGATTCACTCAAACATTACAGAAATACATTGGAAACATGTGCCAACTACCTCTAGTCTCCACAGCTTTCTGATGTAGCTGGCAAAACGTATATTGCTCCTGCTTCTTCCAAATATCTTTACATAAAGAATAAAAATTATTTTTCTTAGTCACAACCACCCCCCATTAAATAAATGCTGAATAGGAAAACCAAGATGGCGGCATAGGGAAACACCAGGAATTACTGCCTTGCACAACCATTTCAAAACCACAATGAAAAGAAAAAACAAACACAACCCAGACTCATAGGAAGGCTGGCTGAGTGGAAATTCTACAACTAGAAAGAGACTGAGACTCAGAGGAGATGCGGAAATAAAGTGCAGAGGTACGGAGGCATGCACGAAGGGGCTCATGGAAAGGGCTGGCAGCATTTCGTACCATAGGGAGGCACAAGCTCCCAATGGCTCTGAACTCCAGTTCCGGGTGAGTTTCTGGGGACTCAGATGTATACGGGGAGGAGCTGGACTGTCTGGCACCATCTGGCACCAGGAGGAACTCCAGAGCGGCTTGAGACCCGGTGCCTTTTAGGGCAGGGCTAAGAATCAGCCATAGCTGGTTGCTCTGCCCTGTATATTCCCTGAGACCCTGCCCCACCCAAGTTGCGCAAAGAGGCTTTTGCATATAAAAGACTGGGAAGCCCCAGGTAGAAGCTAAAATAGCATCTCCTTAGAGCTCCAAGAGACAGTGAACCCAGTGGTCAGAGCGAGACCACCCAGTCTACAACTCCTCAGATCCATAAGGGACACACTCAGGGCGCAGACTCAGTGGGCACCAAAGTCCCATTGAAGCAAGTCTTGCCCCATAAGGGTGTCTCCAGCACAGAAGTTCTCCCACCATAGACACAGCTGATTCTCACAGCCAAGTGGCGTGTAGGTCAATTCCCCGCAGTGATACCAATAGCAATCAAGGCTTAGCTACAACAAGACTGTACACAAAGCCAACAGAGCAGTGCACCAAGAGTATCCACCTCAGGTAATATAGGAGACTGAGCCACTGAGCCCTATAGGACACCTAGCACAGAAAGTCACCCTATCAACACAGGAAGCAGCCAAAATGTGGAGACAAAGAAACAGGTCACAAATGACAGAAATGGAGGAAAGCAAATGACTGGATATAGAGTTCAAAATCACGGTTATAAGGTTTTTCAAGAATATTCTAGAGACTGCCAATAAATTTAGTGAGACACTCAAGGATATGAAAAAGGACCAGCTATAAATTAAGCATACACTGACTGAAATAAAGAATAATATACAGAGATCCAACAGCAGACTAAGGATCGCAAGAATCAAGTCAAAGGTATGAAATACAAAGAAGCAAAAAACAACTGAAAAAGCAAAAAGCAAAAAGAATCCAAAAATATGAAGATAGTGTAAGGAGTCTCTGGAACAACTTCAAGCATCCCAACATCAGAATTATAGGGGTGCCAGAAGAAGAGAGAGAGCAAGATATAGAAAACATATTTGAAGAAATAATGACAGAAAACTTCCCCTATCTGATGAAAGAAATGGACTTATAAGTCTGGGAAGCACAGAGAATCCCAAAAAAAAAAAAATCCAAGGAGAACCACACCAAGACATATCATAATTAAAATGCCAAGGGCAAAAGACAAAGAGAGAATCTTAAAAGCAGCAAGAGAAAAGCACTCAGTTACCTATAAGGGGGCACCCATACGACTGTAAGCTGATTTCTCAACAGAAACTTTGCAGGCCAGAAGGGAGTGGCAAGAAATATTCGAAGTGATGAATAGCAAAAACCTACAACCAAGATTACTTTACCCAGCAAAGCTATCATTCAGAATTGAAGGTCAGACAAAGAGCTTAACAGACAAGAAAAAGATAAAAGAGTTCGTCATCACCCAACCAGTATGATATGAAATGCTGAAAGGTATCCTTTGAGAAGAGGAAAAACAAGAAAAAGTAAAGATAAAAATTATGAACAACAAATACATTTCTATCAAGTGAACCTAAAAATCAAGTGAATAAAAAATGTGATGAACAGAATAAACTGGTGAATAGAATAGAATCAGGGGCATAGAGAGGGAGTGGACTGACAATTTTCAGGGGGAAAGGGGTGTTGGGGGTGTGGGAAGAGACTGGACAAAAATCGTACACCTATGGATGAGGACAGTGCGGGGGGGGGTAAGGGCAGAGGGTGGGATGGGAACTGGGAGGAGGGGAGCTATGGGGGGAAAAAAGAGGAACAACTGTAATAATATGAACAATAAAGATTAAAAATAAAAAATAAAAATAAATGCTGAATAATACTTTAAAAATATTAATCCAAAGGACATCAAATAATGACATTGCCAAGAGCCATGTTTTTGTTCAACTGTGCCTGCTTTGTATGCAGATCATAGCATAAAAGTTCATCTTAGGTGAAAAGGAAAGAGGGTCTTGCTGAGGTGGAAGCAAGAGGGCAACCAAGACTGGAGGTTGAACCGGGGGAGTGGGGGATCTTCAGGATGGAGCCAGATGACTCCTTTTACTTTTCACGCAATCTCAGCGATGTCCACGCTTTGCTTTTTCCTGCATCCCTAATCTTTCACCAATGAACTTTATGCAAATCCCTTTAGGTCTCCCCCTTCGATTCTAATGTATAAAACAAGGTGCATAACTGCCATTCTCTGGAGCATTTTCTGTCTGTTGAGATTTTGCTTCCTGGCAATTGTCATCAATTTGGTTCAAATAAACTCATAAAAATTCTTTTAAAAAATTCATCTTAGGTCAGTGTATTAACTATTTTTGGTAAATGTCAAAATAATAATAATTAATAATAATAAAAGACAAGAAGAGTACTTTTTTAGTCGAGAAGTAGAAAAATTAGGACAGTGAGAAGTAAGATCAGGTCAGAATTTGATGGCTGCAAAAGATGTCTCATTCCTCTTAATCCCTAAGTCTCCTTTCCTTCCTGAACAGCCTTTAGAATATCAGTTCCAGACACCGACTCATCTTCAGACTTTGCTGAGTTTGGAGTTTGGAGGATCAAGTTTCATGAAAACCAGGAAAAGTCATTTATGAAGTATGTGAGAGTGGAAATTCCATATGGTTTCTGATTTGTAAAAGTATAATAATGTTTTTTAAAAACTCTATCTTCTCTATCCAAACTTGTTTTCTTAAAGTATAACCTTGTCTGGTGGTTACTCTCTGAAAGAAAGTATTTTAAAAGGTCTCCTTTGGAAATAAAAAGTTATTCGAGTTCCCTTTTGGTCTGTGTCAGCAAGTTTTCCGCATGCTGCTCACCAGCAGGCTGCTAGTGCCACACAACTTGCTGAGGGCAGCCTGCTTTTCCTCAGACCTAGTGGATGGAAAAAGGAGCGTGATTTGATCATTATATTTTAGATCTACTTAATATTGAAAACATTTAAATAGCACATGAGGAACTCAGTTCTCTTATGCCAGAGGCCAATGATTCCACACTTAACTTATGAGAAAGTATGGGTCCGTGGTTAGAAGAATGGGTTTTAGGTCCCTGTCCCAGCTGTTCTGTTTACTTGCTATATGATCTCAGTTTTTCTCTTCTGTAAAATGGAAATAATACTAATGTCACAGAGCAGTTGCTAGGAAATTATGCCAGGTACATAATAAATAGCTAATATTTATTGAGTTGAGCACTGCACCAAACTTGTGACATCTCATTTAAACCTCAGATGAGGAAATGAGGCTGAGAAGGTTCGTACTTAGGCTATAGCTTCCAAATAGCAGAGTGCATATTTGTGCTTCTGTGACCAATTTGAAACCTCCCGCATGCTCTTCCTCTCCCTGTCTGCCAACTTGTTATAGGTTAAAACAGGACTCTAGGGAATGGTCAAGACACAAGAGGGAAGGAATTGATTTGCTGATTCCCCACATGGAAAAAGTCACTTGATAACTTACCTCTGGTTGATCAAGAGAGAAATTGTGTTTGAGCCACTATATTTTAGGGTCTTGTTTGTAACAGCAATTTGGTCTATACCCCAACCAGTAAAAGTAACAAATACAGAATTAAAATATGAATATGTTAATTGAATGATGCCACAGGCTAGTAGGATCAGTCTGCCAAGGCCCACAATCCCTCCTCCATGAGGAAAATGTCCATGAGAGGCAGCAACAGCAAGCTAAGAACGCCCTCTCTCATTTCAGACAGAGGTCCCATGAGGCTAACTAGCTGTGAGACAGTGGGTGAATCGTGTGACCTCTCTCAGCCTTGGCGAGCCCACTTGTCAAGTGGAAACATAATAATCAGCCAAGATTTTGTCAGGATTAAGTGGTGTCATACACAGACCACTCAGCACAACTAATAAACACTGTGACAATCATCGAGCGATATTACAGACAAATGGGTGGGGAAGTTCCTACGAGCGGGTCAGAGCACCACGCGTAAGGGCAGAGCCGGGGCACGTTGCAATCCTTACTCTTCAGGCTGTCCTTGTTGTCTCCAGCTTCTCCCCCACATGCCCCTTGCCTTCAGGTGTAACACTAACATCAATTAGGGCACCACGTTCTCTCACCTTCCGTTCGATTGGATTTGATTTCCACTCCTTGCCATGCTTCCTTTTAACCTATGACACTGCATTGTTTCTTTAAGGCATCTATCCATCATGTGTTGTGTGTGTATTTTACTGATGTAATTCTAAGAGAGGAACATTATGTGCCTATTTCCAGGTTCTCATGCACATTTTACCGTCAGCCCCAAGTGCTAATCACAGATATTAAATTCTAGGCTCATGTTGCCCCCTGTCAGTGGGCAGAGGAAAACTGGAGGAAGGGAGAGCATCTCCACAGGCCACTCTGGGGAGTGGAAAGAACTCCCTGATCCATCTGCACTGACAAGGCGTGTCCACCACTGAGGACAGCCCCATTCAAATTTTCTAGATCAGCCAACACAGTGGCACCATCTGTGTGGCCCTGCATCACCTGAGGAAGAATGCAAAGTGGCCATTAGCCCTTGTTTATCCTGACAAAGTAAAAGTCCTGGGCTCCACCCCTAAACCAGAGGCAACCTCAAAGGGGCATGTCCCACCTCACTGAGGTAGGTGCTGCCATGGGGAGAATGTTCCTGGATCTTGAAGACTTCCTTGTTCCTAAATTCCACCATTTGCTAGAATCTTGGGGCACAGCAGTTGTATCGCCATCTGCACAGTAGCCCAGAGAGTCAAATCATTGCCTGGCCCCCTTCGTGTATGCCACTTGTGCCACCCTCTTCAGGTGCTTGGTTGGGTGCCCTTTGCCACAGGTAAAATTCCTTGGTGTCTACTGATGTTTAAGTGTTTCTATTTTGCTGTTCCTTAATAGCTCCTGAAATAAACTAAAGAGGCCAATAAACAGGAGCGCCGATGAGTCCTAAGGCAATCTTGCTCTTATTCTCGTTTTCAAGTACCTAGTAAAATTCCTTTGGCTTCTCTTAGATCTAGTCACCATGGTCATAACCAGATTTCCATGTTCATGAAAATCTCCCACAACACATTAAATTGCACTCGAATGCATCATTTTTTATTGACTAAGCTGGCATGACTTGGTTACAGCAAATAGGATGGTTATAGTATTTCCTGGAATAACTTCAACATTTACTTTATTGCAAAATATTAAAAACCACATTGTGTTCACAGTAATATTCAGCTAGCACTTTAATTGCAGTATGCCTGGCACACCTAAACTTTTTCCGCTTTTTCTTCTATCCTCATGTTCTCCAATGAGGTAAAAGAAAATGTAGACGCTATTTAAAGAAATGGATATATTTCTTTGGAAAATGTTAATACTGTAATTTATTCTTTTCTGAACCATATTAAACCACATGTTAAACCATAGTTACTGGGATGTCTACCAGAGTTCATAGAAATTTAGGCAGCTTTATTTCTATCTTGGTTAGCAATTTCTCAATGTTATAGATCAGGAATTGGCAAACTATAATCCCAGCAAATTGAGCCTGCAGCCTATTGTTATAAATAAAGTTTTATTGGAACACCTTCATACTCATTTGTTTATGTATTGTCCATGGCTTCTCTCACACTACAGCAACAGAACTGATCGCCTGCGAAATCCAAGATGTTTGCTGTCTGGTCCTTTAACAAAAAAAGTCCCAACTCCTGCTGTAGATGACTTTCAGTGAGTCACTTTGGGGAGGATAGGGACAGGATGAAACACATGATTTCCTCTTGATTAAATGGCAGTTTATACTTAGGACTTCCCCTCTGTCCTGGGTTAAATAGTGTCCCACCAAAATTCATGTCCATCCAGGACCTGTGACTGTGACCTTATTTAGAAACTAGTGGCCCGGTACACGGGTTTGTGCACATTCAAAGGAAATTAATTAGAAGAAATATTTTAATATCACTATTTGCCCTTTCTCTATAATAGAAGTGTTAATCAGATTCACAGATTGAAACATATGCATGCGATTGGCGCCAGTGAGAGCTTTATATGTATTGTGCATGCGCCAGTCAATGTTTATTTTTAAACTAGTGACCCAGTGCATGGATTCATGTGCATTGAAAGAAAATTAATTAGAAGAAATATTTTAATATCACTATTTTCCCTTTCTCTATAATGAAGTGTCAGAAATGAAAGAAAGTTAGTAAAATATATATGAAAATAATATATAAACTGATTAATAAATAAACAATAACAACACGATATAACAACAATAGAAATTGGTGCCAGTTAGAGCTTTATATGTATCATGCATGCATGAGTCAATGTTTATTTCTAAATTACCAGCGTGCATCATCTAGTCGGTTGGTACAATGTGACTAGATGTACCATCTAGTCGGTTGGTACAATGGTCGGATGGACATATGGACAGACACTTAGCCTTATTTATATATAGACTGGGGGCCCGGTGCACAAAAATTTGTGCACTCAGGGGGTGGGGGTACCTCAGCACGGCCTGTGCCCTCTCACAGTCTGAGACCCCTCGGGGGATGTCCACCTGCTGGCATGCCTGGCCAGCCTGGGTGAGGCTGCCCACAGCCCCTTCAGGGTTCATGTACTGGGGGGTGGGAGGGCTGGTGAGTGCAGGCCTGGATGTTTCCCACCAGAGGGCCCACGATCACACACACCTGGTGGGCCCCACCGCTGAGGGGACACACCTGGCGCAGAGCTGAGTGGCGAGCCAGGGCCGGATGCTGGTGCAGGATCCCTCGGTGGGGCCCTGCTGCTGAGCAAACACACCCAGGGTGGAGCTGAGCAGCAGACTGGCTTCGGATGCTCAACACTGTGCAGCAGACGCTCCTGCACGCCCTGTGGAGGCCCCTGGGGGGCAGATGAAGGTAGCGGACCCTGGACGGGTGCTCCCACACGTCCCCGAGGAGGCCCCCAGGGCAGAGTCAGGCAGCAGACCCGGGACAGGCGTTCCTGGACACCCCAAGGAGGCCCCCGGGGGGCGGAGCCAGGCAGCAGACCCAGGACGGCTGCTCCCACATGCCCCGGGGAGGCCCCCAGGGGGAGGAGCCAGGCAGCAGACCCAGGATGGCTGCTCCTGCAAGCCCCGTGGAGGACCCGCTCTCCCACACACCTGATAGAGGCCCCGGGGGGCAGAGCCAGGCAGTGGACCTGGGATGGGCGCTCCTGGATGCCCTAAGGAGGCCCCCAGGCCGGACCCGCCACCCCACTGAGCTGACACACCTGGCACAGCTATGCCGGCCGCAGAGACTCCCAGTGCAGAGCCGCCCTGCCAGCCTCCATCTTGGCTGGGTTAATTTGCATACAGCCACTCTGATTGGCTGGTGGGCCTGGCCGTGAGCAGAGGCTCAGCCAGCATAGGCAGGCAGTTGCAACAGAAGCCTCTGGCTTGCTCTAGCTCCATGGCTGCTGGCCTCCATCTTGGCTGGGTTAATTTGCATACAACCGCTCTGATTGGCTGGGAGGCATGGCTTGGCTGGTGGGCGTGGCTGTGAGCAGAGGCTCAGCCAGCCTAGGCAGGCAGTTGCAACAGAAGCCTCTGGTTTGCTCTAGCTCCATGGCTGCTGGCCTCCATCTTTGCTGGGCTAATTTGCATACAGCTGCTCTGGTTGGCTGGGAGGCGTGGCTTGTCTGGTGGGCATGGCTTAGGTGTCTCGAGTAATGGTCAATTTGCATAATACTCTTTTATTATATTAGACTAGGAGCCCAGCCTGTGCCCTTTCACAGTCTGGGATCCTGCCCACCCTGTGGCCGGCCACCCACCCCACCCCCCCGCCCACCTCGCCACCTGCCTGCCGGCCTCCATCTTGGCTAAGTTAATTTGCATACATCTGCTCTGATTGGCTGGTGGGCATGGCTTGGCTGGTGGGCGTGGCTTAGGCCTCCCAGAGAAATGGTCAACTTCAATATTATGCTTTTATTAGAGTAGATTGCCAGTGCACATCATATGTACCAGCTGGTTGGTCAGATGGTCAGATGGACAGTCAGTCACTTAGCCTTTTATATATTTAGAAAGAAAGTCTTCGCAGATATAATCAAGTTAATATGAGGTCATGCTGAATTAGGATACGGCCTAAACCCTGAGAACATCAAAGGGCACCTGGAAGGCTTGGCAGGCTCAGTGACAGAAAGTAAGCACACTGGTTGGTCTAATCATTAATTCCTAACTGGGCAGGTCATAGCAGTAGTCACGTCCCAGGCCTATAGCTTCCTTAACACGGGTCAGTCTTCACCTTAAGGGAGTCCTATCCATTGTTCTTACGCATCTAAGACATCATACATGTCAATGTCAGAGTAATTCTCTTCGTCCAGACCTCTCAGAGGCACAGTGGCCAGCACCAGAGCAGGAGACCATGAAACTCCTCAGTGCTGTCTTGTTGCCCACACACTATCTCTGTGTGCTGTAAATGTTAACTACCCTGTGCCCACCAATATAAGAGAAGTATACACTCTCTCCACTTTACTTTTCACTCAATCCTAAAGATTTCCCCACTTTGCTTTCTTCCACCTCCTTAGTCTACCACTGGTGGATTTCATGTAACCTTCCTTATGTCTGCCCCTTTGATTCTAAATGCATGGGAAAAAACTGCAAAACTGCTGTGCTTGGAGCATTTTCTCAATCCTTTGAGATTTTGCTTCTGGATCAGCTCTCATTTGGCTCAAATAAACTCTTATAAAATTTTTCTTCTATAAGCGTACACTTCCTTTCATAAACAACCCAATGACTAGTGTCCTTGTAGGAAGAGGAGATTTGGAGACTCAAAAGAGACACAAAGAAGTCCATGTGGCAACAGAGGCACAGGTTGGAGTGGCGCTACCACAGCCAGGGAAGCTGAGGGTTCCCCAGCCGCTGGAGGCAAGGCAGAGGTCAGGAGAGGTTTTCCTAGAACTTCAGAGGAAGCCTCTCTGCTGACATCTTGATTTCATAGTTTTGGCCTCTAGAAATATGAGAGAATAAGTGTCTGTGGTGTTAAACCACGTAGGAGGCAGTAATTTGTTACAGCAGGAAACGAATGTACCCTCTATGCAAGTTTTAGCTGTGAAGTCCGTCGTCAACTGGTTTTCTGTTTTACCCTAAAAGGAAGACCAAGTAGGTAACACAATTGCAGGTCGGTGATGCACAGAGCATTTTAAATACACGGAAAGATGACAACGTATTTTTTCAACTCTGTAAGTTAGGATTGGGTTGGAGTAGAGATAAGAAAGAAAGTGGCAAGAATTCTAAAAATAAAGGTGAAGGTGGGAGGTCAGATAATTTAAGAAAGTATGTGTAGATTTCCTATTAGAAGAGGGGGGGAAAGGACGTGTTTGAAAGCATTCTGAAATCTTAGTAGTAAAAGTACGTACACTCTTAGGATTCTTCAATTTAGCCAATTTGCTAGTCATTGGGTTACCCAGAAGCCTTCCAATGCCAATACCAAGTAAGATTGGCTCAAACCCCAACCCAAATAAAGCAAGCTGTGCCAACATAAAGCCTACCCTCAAATATTGCTGCATGGCACATGGACTGATGTTCCCCAACTCAGTTTGGTCTTGGGCCTTCTACTTCCACATATTCTCTCTGCTAAATACTTTTTTTTTTAATCTTTATTGTTCAGATTATTACAGTTGTTCCTCTTTTTTCCCCCATAGCTCCCCTCCTCCCATTTCCCACCCCAACCTCTGTCCTTGCCCCCCCACTGTCCTCATCCATAGGTGTACAATTATTGTCCAGTCTCTTCACGCATCCCCAACACCCTTAACCCCCGAAAATTGTCAGTCCACTCCCT
>PVJC01004268.1:0-42071 GCA_004026665.1 Murina feae
GACCCTGTGATCCCACTCCTGGGAATATATCCCAAGAAACCAGAAACACCAATCAGAAAGGATATATGCACCCCTATGTTCATAGCAGCACAATTCACCATAGCTAAGATTTGGAAACAGCCTAAGTGCCCATCAGCAGATGAATGGATTAGAAAACTGTGGTACATCTACACAATGGAATACTATGCTGCTGTAAAAAAAGAAGGAATTCTTACCATTTGCATCAGCATGGATGGAACTGGAGAGTATTATGCTAAGTGAAATAAGCTAGTCAATAAAAGAAAACTACCACATGACCTCACTTATTTATGGATAATAAAGACCATTACAAAATGATAAACATAAACAAATACAGAGACAGAGCAGCCTTGAACAGACTATCATCCTACAGCTGGAAGGCTGGGGATGGATGGGGGGGAATTAAGAGATCAACTGAAAGACTTGCATGCATGCATAGGAGAATAATCAATGGACAAAAGAAACTAGGGGTTAGGGAGGAGGGGGGGAAGGACAAGGGGAAAAAATTGGAGGTCTATATATCATTTGTTGTAATACTTATCTATCATTTGTTGTAATACTTTAAGCAATAAAAAAAAAAAAAGTAATGGGTCTCCAACCCTTGGATAAGAATAGAGGGGGTGCTCTTTTCCTAAACTAGAACATGAAAATATCTCCCAGTCAAAGGTAAGGGCTTTGGGCAAGCCACTGGGTCTTCCAATGAAGATAAACCTACTTTTACAATTTTCTCACTTCTTGGATTCAGAATAGCTCAGACACTGCCAACTACTCTCTGGAAGGCGAAGTGAAAATGTGTAGCAGGCCAGACAGTAGGTCTAGGAAATTAAGATACAGCTGCCTATTCCTATATTGGTGGAGCTGCAGGGCCAGATATCATGGTTCACTTGGGCCTGATTTGGCTGAAAAGATACAGGTTACAAATAAGGCTAGACAGGAGAATACATAAATAAAACTATGGAATATTCACAAAGGAGACATTATGCTGCAGTCAAACCAAATAAAGTAAGGTACAGAACAGTGTGTATTATATGTTTTTTTTTTATAAAAATGGGAGGAAAATAACACATATACATATTTTCCTTATGTGTTAAAAATACTGAAAAGATACAAAAGAAGATAATAAAAGTGACTACCCAAAGGGAAATGGGGGCAGAGATGAGGGTATAGGAACAAGAACAAAATTTTATTTATGCCTTTTTGTATTGTTTTGATTTTTGAACCAGGTGACTATATTACTACTCAAAAAAATGTAAGCCTATTAAAAATAAAAAACTAAAACAACATAGTTTAAAATAGTCCACCTGAAGAGGGCAATTTGGTGATATACATTAAAACTGGCACTTCCTTGGACAGAGTGGTTTCACTTCTAAAGAAATTTATCTAAGGAAATAACAAGAAAGTTTGAGACAGAGAGAGGGAAAAAGAGAGAGAGAGAAAGATTTACTACAGAATTATTTGTCATAGTTAAAATTTTAAAAATATCTACATGTAAAATAATAGAGAACCAGTCAAAGAAATAATGAAACATGCAAACAATTAAGCAATATGCAACTGTTAAAAATTATACACACTCAAAGATATAGAAAAACACTCATACCATATTTTTTAAATCACTAATTAACTTTTCAGTAAAATTAATAAAGCATCTACCAGGTGCTAGGCACAGAGATGGATGCCAATTTTAAAAGGCCGATTCAGAGGCAGTGCATAAATGGATTGTTCCACTTTTTTTTGCATTTATAACTAAACTAGAAGGATAAACACCAAAATGAGAGCAGTGATTACCTGTTGGTCATGAAATAGTTGGTGAAATATATTTCCTATAATGATCATATATTACTTCTGCAATAAGAGAAGCACCATTTTTTAAAATCAGGCCAACAACTCCCAGGATCAAAAATGTGTCTCATTCATCTGTGTTCTCTCACCCCTCACTGACTCCCTGAGCACAAGCATGATGCCTGCTTCAGCCACAGCCATCCGTGACCATGAGAAAAGGCTAAGAACACCGTAGCTACTCTCTCCTTGACACCTCTGAGCTGCTGAACTGAAGCCACAGCCACCCCTACATTTCCAAATTTCTTGTTATATGAGAGAAATAATCCTCTATTTCTTTAAGCCACCATAAATCGACTGTTCTGTTACTTGCAGTTGAAAGCATGCTGGCTGACAAAGCTTATTAAATAATACAGGATATGTTAAGGCTGGTACCCCCAACCCAACGTGTTTACTTTGATCAAGGAGGAGAGCCTAAAGACTGATGCTCATTGCCCCACCAGCTTCTGGCTCCATAGCCTCTTCTCTGAAGTTCCTAAGAGCCCAGGAGAAGTGGTGAGCAGGGGTTCCAGGTGCACAGGGGAGCACTGCCTACAGTGAAGAAAAATGAGGGAGCTACACAGTGGCTTACAATATGGCCTAGCATTCCCTGAGAATATATGCTAAGAAAAGAATCATAGATATGATTATGCATATTTGCAAATATTCTTCATTAATGTAGATCAGAAATAGAGGTGAAGGAATCTAGTGTTAAATATTTGAAATAGATATATTCTAATAGTGGAATACTTTGCAGTCATTAATGACATGGAAAAAGTCACACAATACATTGATGAGTGAAAAACAGGTAACAAAACTACAATGTAAAGTGTGATCCCAATTTAAAGAACTAGAAGAACTAACAAATATATACATGCAATAAAAAGAAATGGGAAGTGTATATACTGCAATACTCATAGTGGAATGGCAATGTTGTTTTATTTTTCAGCATTTGTCTGTTTTTTAAAGCTTCTAAAATGAATTTATTTTCTTATGCAGTTGATAAGAAAAGTTTTTTTAAATAGCAACTTGCATAGAATAATCTTTGCCCTCTGACCAAGATGATAGCCTTATCAACACCAACTCTGCCTAATATCTGCTTGCAGATCTAATGAAGTTAACAAGAAACATTTTTTTGTTTTAAAATATATTGATGCCCACAGCTGCAAGCTAAGCTATAGAGATAAAGAAATTTTATGTTTCCAAGTGAATCTACATTATATAAATGCAGTATGTTTTATTTATCTCCATGAATACAGTTTGATGCTGCTGATTTGAGAAATATTGGTATTTCCCTAAATAATTCTATTCTATATTAAAATGCATACCCTTATATGAAATGGGAGTGATCTTGGAAACAACATAAATAAATGTTAACTTGATATCCTATATAATAAAGATGTAATATGCAAATGGTCATTACGTGATGAAGCGTAAGGACCAACCGCATAACGACCAGATCATGGATCAGTAGGAGGGTGGGGCAGTGAGCTATAAGTGGGCAGGGGAGAGCTACAGGAGGGGGTAGGGCAGCAAGCTATGAGCGGGGGGCTACAGGAGGGCGGGACAGCAGGTGGAGAGCTACTAGAGGGTGGCAGCAAGCTACTGGTGAGCTACTGGCACACAGATTCTTGCGCAGGGCTACTAGTGTCATTCATAAAAACTAAGTCCATTTGCATCCTTGTCTTGACCCATTAGACTTTATAACACAGAAATGGTAGCTATCAGGCAGGTTTGATCCTTTTTAACATCTGAGGATATCTGCTCCTAGAGCTCAAGCTCCCTGGTCAGATTCTGGATCTTCAGCATGTATATTAGAGAAGGTAACTACCTCTAGTTGCCTTATCCTATCTACTTCTTTACAAAAACAAATATTTCATTTAAGGTATTATGATTAATAATAAAAATAATAACTAAAATCATCTCTAACTTATATTTGGTGCTTACTATGAACCAGGAAATGTCTAGGTATTATCCCATTTAATCCTCATAATTAACAATGAGGTGGCTTCTTTTATTAACCCCATTTTTAAATGAGGAACCTGAGGTACAAAGAGACAGACAAGTGCTGAGTCAAGATATAAACATAATGTATAAAAATAGCAATAACAAAACAGCGTCATTGTAAAATCCCTATGATGTGCCAAACAGCACTGAATGCTTTCCAAACATCACATCTTGTGTTTACAACAACCTTGCACTATTCCCATTTAATGGATAAGAATTTAAGTTAATTAGCTAAGGAAAGGTATAGGTCAGTCTGGCCTCAAAGTCAGCCATGCCAGGAAACTGCCAGGGATGTTGGGGAGGCAGGGAACATCAGAATGATCAGACTCAAACCCCTCACTCCACAGATGTGGAAAGGGAGAGGACAAGACTTGCATAAGGCAATGGGACAGCCAGCACTAAAACCCAGGTTCCCAGTACTGTCCTTGCAGTGACATGAGGAGGGCCTCTCACAATGAGTCAGCCGTCTCGGGCACACTGAAAGCAGGAAGGGAGAGCCTGACAGCCTCAAAGTGATGGCATCAGGCTGTCAGCTCTCCCTTTGTTTCCTCCTGACCCTGGGGACTTCAGTGCACGCTGCTGGAACATTCAGAACTTGGAATAATAGAAAATCTTGGGGAAAGAATCCACAACCAAGACAGGAAGTACCTTGTGCCCTTTCATGACCTACCTAGAGCCAATTTCCAATATGATTCTCCTGAAATAGAAGTGGAGATCAATGGAGAAGGAGGTTGGCTCAGGCATGTAAGACTCTTTTGCAGACACAAAATACAAGACAGCCAGTTTCTTTGAGAACACAGTCTGAATCAGCAAGTCCCCTGATCCTTTCTGACTAAGGGTACATGTTTCCCAGTTTGTGCACTGGATAAAAATAATTAAACTGTCTTACAGAGAAATTTTTTAAAATAGAATTTTGGTGATGATGAATTTAAATTCATTCAGTATTATGTAATCTTTGAAATATAACAGTAGTTTACTCAACTTTGATTTCTAGGCTTTCCTTTGATGGCAAATATTAATATTTATCATTTTTCTGATGTTGGACTAATGAGAATCTTAAGTGTTTATGAGATGGCATTTAAATATTACAGTATGGTAGATGTGTTTGTTTTCTAATTTATATTCCTCCGTCTTTAACAGCAAGCAGCATTAATTTTTTGTGCTGAATCCTGGGTTGTTGTTCATCAACATTTTGAGTAAGTTTCTATGGCCAGAACTGAAGGCCTGTACATTTACTTGATGACCAAAGAGAATATGACAGTCCACCAAATAACACAGTACTAAAGGCAAGATCTAGCCCTGATTTTCAAAGAGAAAATTGGCACACACGGATGACTACTAGCCAGCAATAGCAGACAGAAGAGCATGCCAGGTTTAATGGCAGCAATCACAGGTGTCATGTCACACACTGTGAAGGCACGCTTTACATTAGTAATCTCACCTCATCCTCACAACAGCTCTGACAAGTAAGTAGTCTTGTTGTCTTCATTTTATAGAAAAGTGAGATGCAGAGAGGTTGAGTACTCTGCTCAAGATTACACAGCTAATGAAAGCAAAACCAGATGTCATTCCTCAGAGCCAGATAGTGGGTTCATCTCCGTACTCCCTTCCTTACAGTCCCTTCTTGACTCCTCAGCCTTTGAAAATTCCAATTATCCGTGCAGCACAAATAACCCATTAGCATGGAGCACTAGCTTTCAGGGCAACCCAGACTTTCGGATCTTGATGGTAATGGTGACATAATTCAGTCTACATAGGCCATACATTGTTCTATGCACAGGGATACAGCAAGAAACAGGGACAATATCCCTGCCCTTGGAGAGTAAACTTTCTAGAAAGGGAAAACGGACAACACTGACACAATAAGCAAGGCATTATCTCTAATAAAGGGAGAAAATGGGAGGCGGTACAAGTTCAAGAAATGGTAAGCGGGGCTGAGGTCATGGACTTTGTAGATATCACTTACTTATACTCCACCATGCAACCAACACTCAGTTAACCAAAGAAATAATGGAGGACAGCCCAGAAGTCTATGGGTCTATGGCACAATGCAAAATCCAGGACAAAACTTTAAGGACCTACTTACCCAACATGGGGATCAGATGCTAGAAAGACAGCATCAGCAAAATAGCCACTGGCCCTACCTTCATGGACCTTAGAATCCAAAGGGAAAAGACACATTGATCAAAACTTAGGGGTTAAATATAAGCTATTAAAAAAGTATAAGTCAAGGAAGCAAAAGACAGGACCTAACCTACAGAGGAATATGAAAGAAGATTATCATTCTGACTTTGACTCTATCTCTGACCCAGAGCGAGTCATTTCCCTTATTTAGAACAAATTTCCTTCAAACCCTTTCAAAAAATCTTCTGAACATATCATTCCAACACATAAAAACTGTGTTGGTTTGACATCATACTATGCACCAAAAGACTGCTGGTTTGATTCCCAGTCAGGGCACATGCTGGTTGGGTTTTGGGCTCGATCCCCAATAGGGGGCATGCAGGAAGCAGCCAATTGATGTTATGTTCTCATATTGATGTTTCTCTATCTCTCTTTCCCTTTCTCTCTCTAAAAATCTATAAAACTATTCTTCACACACACACACACTCACACACACACACACACACACACACACACACACACACACCCCACCTACATGCTATTGCTTCTTCCACCAATTATTAGTTCCCAAACTGCTCTTTCTCCCTTGGTCCCTTTCATTCTCTCCCTCAGCAACCTACAGAAATGGCTTTGTTCTTGGTTTTCACTGATACATGCATGACAGAGGCCTCAGAACAGGAAGGACATGGGCCTGATATTCCATCAAGGGCAGAAGTAGGTATAGCAGACACTCTAGGCAGAACCTAGGTGAAGGAAATGGGAAGAAACCAGGTTACACACATGACATATCATGTCCAAAGAGCACATTAACATGTGAAAGAGAAGCCTGTTCTGGAGACAGCAGGGCAGGCATTAGGGAGGCATCAGCCAAGATCGTAACTGGTATCTGGTAAGAGGGAAGGACAAAGAACTCAGAGGAGCAGATCAACAGAAGGGTGGTCTGAATAGCAAAGAGGAAGGCTACAACCACAGTACTGGGGTTCAGGGACAGGGCCATTACCCAGAGAATACAATCCAAACTCCACACTTTGACCTCCAAACTCTACATGGACAGGCCAACCTCACTTGTGCCAGTCCCCCATTCAATCTACGCGGTTGAGCTACAGGCCTTCTTTTGTCCCTTTGAGCATGTCAAGCTCTTTCTCCCCTTCAGGCTGCAGTGCAGAACGTTCCTTCTGCCTGGAATGCCACTTTACCTGCTCTGCACATTGTTGTCCCCCTCTCATCCTTGACTTAGGTCTCAGCTCAAACATCAGCTCCTCCTCTCTGGCTACCCTATCTCAACAGGTCACAGTATCTTATACTCTTTTTTTGCCAATATTTGGCATTTTACAATTACATTTGTTTGCTTGCATATTGTCCATCTCCACAGGACTGTGCCTGTCTTGTTCACTGATGTATAACCAAAGCTAGCACCATGTCTGGCATTTAATAGGCCTCAGTAAGTGCTTACTGAATGAATAAATTAATGATAAACAAAAAATGACTCATACCCAAGAGGAACAGGCAAGAACAAACCTGGGATTTAGGAACTAAAACTGGGTACCAGACAGGTCAGAGGCTATTGCCAGACTGTTACCCCCACACTCTACCTGCCTGCTTGCCTTCACTGTGAAACAGTACCTGCTTCCAGATCCTGGGCGCACTCTCTACTTGCTTCCCACTAGTGTGGGCTGCTCCTACCACACACAGAGTCTCATAAGAACTGGCCAACCCCAAGAAATGAAAGCTGCTGTGCAAACCCACCACATCCAGTGATTACTCTCCATAGCCATTGGAGTAGCTAACAAATGCCAAGGATGATATGCACGCAATCTTATTCACCCTTCACAATATCTACAGGTAGTTACTGTTAGAAGTACTTTTCTAAAGATGAAAGAAACAGACATAGCCAAGAAACTGGTTCATACCCACACATCTGCTAATGGTACAACCATATGCTTTAGGTCTATGGATATGAACCACTGAGCTCAAAAATAATAAAAATGTAAAATATAATAATAATAATAATAATAATAATAATACATGTCCTAAGAAATTACTATATGAGTGGTACTTTGCTAACATTTTACATATATTTTTCCCATTTAATTCATACCTACCTCTGAGGTAGGTCCTATTATGTGTTCATTTTATAGAGGAAAATAAAACTCTGCAAAGTGAAACAACCTGTCCAAGGTCACCCTCAGCTTGTTAACAGTGATATGTGTATTTGTGAACTCTAACAACCCTACTCATTACATGAACACAGAATGGCAACACAGTGGAAGCCATAAAGATCTAGACCTTTACTAATCCAAGTGTGGCCAGCAGTGTCTGCATCACCTGGGAGTTGGTTAGAAATGCAGAAGTTTCTGGCCTCACCTGGACCCTTGCCCATAGTTGCAACCAGTCCCTAAACCCATAGGACTCGGACCCAGCTGTTCCACCTGCACTAGGAAGCCAAACACAGCCAAGTTGTCTAGGCCAGGGAAATCTTGGCCCGTTGCCTCTTGGAAGTTCAAGAGGCTAGAGGAAGCCATAGCTTGGGGGAAGCTTCTGTCCTGTTCAGAGGTGCCAGGAGAGGGAGGGCCTCAGCTGCAGATTTATTTGTGGCCATGGCTGCTGAAGCTTCCTGGCCTTGCTTTCACCCCATCAGCCAGCAGAACCCAGAAACAAGGATTTCACACTGCAGTGGCCACTTACTGTTTTTTTATCCCAGAGCTGCTTCCCCTCTTCTGAAGGTATCAGGGCCTCCCATTAATCTCTGTGTGCACAGCCATGCATGCTGTGTACCGCATCATTCCCATATATATTTGTAAAAAGACACTTTCCCTCTCCTCTACCCAACCATCTTTTCGTTGTTACACCCCCTCCATACACTCTGCATTTGCGTCTATCTCTCCTGCTTTTCCCCCTGCTCTCCTTCAGATCACTACCTCTTCCTTCACCAGGCCTGTTCCCAGGGAAGGTTGAACAGGAATCACCAGCACTCCAGGATTAAAACAACCTTATTCCAGCAGCTTCCAGCTCCGAACTCTGCCTGTCCTCAGGGCTACAAGCACATACACGAACTGCTGCTTCTAGGCATTGCTTAAACATCTCCTAGCACAACAAAGCAGGTACTGCCCCGCAGTTAATGGGGAGACAGGACAGAAACAAGTATTCTTTTTTTTTTTCTCCAAAACTGAAGACATGGGAAGAAGTCATCAAGTCTCACAGAAAATGAAAATTTTGTTCTCACTACCTACCACACACTCCAGTGATTAAATGTCTGCAGACCATACTCTCCTCTAGCCTGTGCCCAACTAAAATATGCACACATTAAACCCCATGAGGGAGTACCAACATTTCACATTATCTGTGATGGGTGTTAGCTCTGAAAGCTATGAGGCTGAGAAACTGCAGAATATACTGAATTTTAATGGAAATCTGATTGTTAATAAAAAGAGTAAATCCATAATGAGCAACACTAATAAACACATAAAAAGACTCAGAGTCTTTAAGTTCCAGAATGCTGTCAATGTGTGCCTTTTGCAGACCTCATAACAGTTTCTGAGTTTTCTCTTCTTTTCCTAATTATTTATCATTAAGAGAAAACCTTAGCATACCCACAAAATATCCCTAAAATATATAAAATTTTAACTGTTTTAAACCCTCCAACAAAAGCACTGTTTCCCACTCTTTTCTTTTTCTATTGAGTCAACACAGCAGAAAAATGAAACAGGTCTACATCGGAGATACTGCAGGTTTGGTTCCAGACCACAGAAATGAAGCAATCATTGCAACAGAACGAGTCATCATCTGTTTGCTGGTGGATGGTTTTGACTTCAGTCTTTAAAAAACACGCAGCCTGTGAAGTACAATAAAACAAGGCATGGCTATGACCTCTTGGTGAGTAGAGGAGCTTGGGAAATGCTGAAAACTGAAACCATGGTGCAGGGTAATAGAAATTCAGGTAAAAAATGCTTCCGGATCCTGAATATAAGGTTTTAAATATAATTATTCAGATGCAAACAAACATTAGCATACACATTTTCTGTAAGGTAGAAAAAAAAACACACACACAACTTTCTTTAATCCTCACCCAAGGATACTTTTCCATTTATTTTTAGAAAGAGTAGAAGAGAGAGAAACATCAGCGTGAGAGGAACACATCGATTGGTTGCCTCCTGCACATGCCCCGAGCAGGGAGAAGCCTACAACTGAGGCACGTGCCCTTGACTGGAGTCGAACCTGGGACCCTTCGGTCTGCAGGCCCATGCTCTATCCACTGAGCCAAACCGCCTAGGGCAAAAAAAAAAAAAACCTTTTAAAAGGAAAAGATTCCCATATATTGTAGATAATCCAGCAAATTAAAGGTACTTAATCAAATTAGCTTAATTATTCTACCCCAAAATGGAGAGTGAGGGTAACTACCAAAAAAAGTTTTAAAGGAAACAAATCTGTATAGTAAACGCCCACTCTGACAGTGGTTCATCTCAAGCTGCACTGAATTAGAATGTAAGAATGGTACAAATAAAACTGGGCTGTATTTTCTATGAAAAATAGTTTTAAAATTTAAACGTTTTCAATAACCTGGACAAGCACGGCTCATGAAAAGTATGCAATACAATCAGTTTCTTCTGAACATGTTTTTAATGGGATAATACTTTTTTCAGCCATGACAAATGGAGCAAACTAAATATCAGGAAGAGAAACACAGGTTTAACTCAACATTAAGGAGAATTCCAACTCGTACAGCTACATATACAAGGGAGTGGAGTGGTCGGGGTCCTTGGTAATTAACCTAAAAGATATAACCCAAGACACTGCTGGAGTTAGTTCAAACTCCATGAGAGCTTTGAGATGAGGCTGATCATCTCTTTCACTGCCAAAGCCTTCAAAATGCTACTTTCTAGATATTTCGCTCACCATCAGGGCTCTCACCTGCTTGACTGTACCTGATTCATTGCATGTTCTGTTTTTAAAATCAGTGTTTCTCATTCCTAAATGCACTTCAGGATCACCTGAGAAACTTAAAAAAGAAAATACTAATGCCTGCCTCCCACACTCTGCTTTTAATTTGTCTGCATGGGACCACCCTGAGGTGATTCTAACTCTCAAGACAGCTGAGAATCACCGATTGGAAAGCAGTCCAAACAGGTTAAAGTTATGTAAAGAAGAAGGCACTATAATTTGGGCAAGGTGCCTCAAATTCCCATTTTAATCAGATATAATATGGTACTTTAAGGATCCCTGATTGTTTCCCCTCAAATTTAGAAAAAAATCAAATGCAAGGGAGAAATACATCTATTTGCCCATAATACTTACGTTTTTACAAAGGACTAAAGAAGTTTCAGACTTGACATGTGAAACAAAAACAAAAACAGTAGGTGTAAAGGTAATCTATTTCACCTTGTATTCAAATATGATAAAAAAAGGAAGCAGAGGGGGGTGCATAAAGGTGTGATTTTTATTAATAGTAAGATTAAAATCAAAGCTACCATTATTGAGTGACAATTACTGTGTTAAGCACTTACCATAGATTACCTCACTGAAAACTTAAAACATCATTACACAATAGAAATTACTGTCCCCATTTCACAGATAAGGAAACTGACACTCAGAGAGATTAGGACAGTTTTTCCCAGAGTCACAAAGCAAGGAAGTGGTATAACCAAGGTTAGAATCCTGATCTTTTGCTCTCTCAAGTCCATTCTCTTAACCACATCAGTTCTTACCTAGTACACTCAAGGGTTTCCTAAGTACTTGTTATTCAAAGTAGAGTCTTTGGGCCAGCAGCATCAGCCTGTTAGAAAATTAAAATCTGGCCCATTCCAGATCTACTAAATCAGAATACACATTTCAAGAATCCTATCTAACAAAAGAGTAATATGCAAATTAGGTGTCACTCCGTCACAAAGATGGCTACCTCCATAGCCACAAGATGGCTGACCCCACAGCCACAAGATGGTGGCACCCAGTCCAGCTCAGCCCCGCCACTGGAGTGGTCAGGCCTGTTAGCCAGGCAGGTGGCGGGGGAGGCAGGGGGCCCGAGGGGCAGTACAGGCCATCAGAGGGGGATGGGGGTCCCCTGCCCAGTCCAGAAGCCTTTGCTAGAGGCCTCAGGCCTGGGCAGGGGCAAGGCCAGAGATTGCAGGGATCTGGGCTCCACAGAGCCAGCGATCGGAGGGGCAGGGTAGAGCCTGCAATCGCAGGGGTCTGGGCCCTGGTGGAGCCAGCAAAGCAGGGATCTGGGGGTCCCCCGCCCAGGCCTGTAGTCTTGGCAAGAAGCTGCAGTGGGGTAGGGGTAGAGCCCACGATCAGAGGGGCCTGGGGGTCTCCTGCCCAGGCCTGCAGCCTTGGCCAGAGACTGCCAGTGGGGCAAGGGCAGAGCTGGCGATGGCAGGGTCCATGATCAGAGCCAGTGATCACAGAGGCCTGGGATCTGTGAAGCCAGCAATTGCAGGGGTCTGGGGGTCCCCTGCCCAGGCCTGCAGCCTCGGCCAGAGCTTACAGACCTGAGCAGGGGTGGAGTTGGGATTGGAGGGGCAGGGGTGGAGCCAGTGATCAGAGTGAACTACAGAGGAAACACCTTTTCTTACCGCTCACTGGCTAAGCTCCCTGTATGCCACTGGTAATATTCTTAGTAACTTGGGTAATAAGAATCCAAAAAGGCGACCTAGGTTTTTTCCACTACACTCCTGGAGAAAAAAATGAAGGTCCACTGCTGGAGGGCTAAGAAATGTCATATCCTGCCCTAGCCGGTTTGGCTCAGTGCATAATGCCTCAGCTTGCTGACTGTAGGGTCTGGGTTCAATTCTGACCAAGGGCATGTACCTAGGTTGCAGGCTCCTCCCTGGCCAGGGCCCAGGTCAGGGCTCATGCAGGCAACCAACAACCAATCAAAGTGTTCTTCTCACTTTGATGTTTTTCTCTGTCTTTCCCTTCTCTTCCACATTCTCTAAAAATCAGTGAAAACATATCCTCAGGTGAGGAAGGAAGGAAGGAAGGAAGGAAGGAAGGAAGGAAGGAAGGGAGGAAGGAAGGTCATATCCTATGAAAGACACATCTTGAAAATGCCTAAAGAAAGTCGTCATTTTTTCATGGTGAAGGGACTGGAGTCCGTGTTAATGAAAACATGGTGGCTTGGTGGCTGCGGTGGCTGGTAGTGGCTGTAGCACTGGAGTGATGGGGCTGATGGCTTCCCCTGATTAGCCTGGTCGCCTCCCACAAAGGGAGGCCAGACTGCGGCTTAGGCCTGCTCCCCAAGGGACATCAGTAAGACACCCCCTGAGGGCTCCCAATATGTGAGAGGGGGCTGCCTAGTCTGAGGAACACACCCCCTCAGTGCACGAATTTTGTGCACCGGGCCCCTAGTTTTAAGATAAGCAGGAGATTCATATTTATACTAAAGTTAAAGAAGCACAGGCCTACCTGTTTTTTCCATATCAACTAATTACCTCTGGAAAATTCATCATCCATACTGCATCCATACTTTTTAGAAGACAAATCCAACCATTTCATTTCTCCACTTAAGACTGGTAAATGGTTTCCCAAAGGCCCTTGGAATTAAGTCCAAAATTATTTTACAATACAGATAACTAGACTCTGCATATCACCCATGCTTGCCTCTGTAGTCTCATCTCCCCCACTTCCCCGCCCATTGGTTTTTATACCCCAGGCCCAGAGACCTTCTTTCTGCTTGTCAAATCCCAACACACCATTTCCTCTTCCTTTCCTCCTCCCTTCCTTCCTTTCTCCCTTCCTTCTTTCCTTCCTTCATTACTCTTCTCCTTCCTCCCTTCCTTCCATCCCTCCTCTAAGCTCTTTGCCAGTTAGAATGAACTACCACTAACCACCATGCACTGCTGTATCTCCCATATGTAATGGCACAGTGCCTGACACATAGCTAGGAGCAGGATAAAAGGAGCTGAACAAATATGTTTAGGATACTGAGGACCTCAGCTCTATCTTTTGTCTGTCTATCCACAATTTGCTCTTGCTATGATCCTCATCCCCTCTCTCCCTCCCTGTCCCCACATCACCCCTTTTCTGTTACTCACCTCCTTATCAGTAACCTCATGGCTGTTGAAGTTGTCAGCTTTAGAAAGCACTGCCATGCACACATGGCCACTGCCCTGGGATTACTCACCATCTGGATGACAACTGCTCTGCTTTAACCCTGAGGCTCCTGGGACAGGCCCAAGCCTTTCTACAAGCGAACAGAAGGCCCCACTGACAGAAGCAGGCTGCTTTTCAATCGAGATTTAATATATAGATGGAACTGTAGATCAGGGACCTCTCAGCCGGCTGTGCAGAGCCAAAAGCCTCACTATCTCTCTCCCCACACAAGAGAGTGTCACCGTGCTGACAAGATGGGTTATCAAGAGTGGTGGGTGACTTCATATTTCAAATGTGCTGGCCAGGCTTACTATTCTAAGAAAACAAATAGCAAATCCTTTTATAAAATAGATATCTGACTCAAGTTTAAACCTTGAGTAAATCTGATATATTTTCAAATATCAAGTTACATTTAATAAAAGCAAGAGCTACTATTCATCTATTGAATAGAAGCTATTGAGTGCCTGACATGTTGAAAGCTTTAAGCACAGTACCTTATTTAATCTTTATCATCACTATATGAAGTAGAAATACTTATTATCTTATTTTATAGAAGAAACCAAAGGCTAAGTAACCTGCCTAAGAGGCAGGGCTGGGATTTAAATCAGAGGCCTCCAGACGACCACTCTCTACTGATTCTCCACTACGGTGTGCTATTTGGATATCTTGCTCATCTGAGAAGTTACAGACATTAACATTCCCAAAGAAACAGCCCCTCAGAGGATGAGCTGGGAGGCTGAGATTTTTCACTACAATGTAGACATCAAACGGAGAGTAAGCCTGGCCGGTGTGGCTCAGTGATGGAGATCCTCCTATGGACCAGGCAGTCATAGTTAGACTCCCAATCAGGGCACATGCCTGGCTTGTGGGCTCAATCCCCAGTAGGAGGCATGCAGGAGGCAGCCAATCAATGACTCTCTTTCATCATTGATGTTTCTATTTTTTTCTCTCTCTCCCTTCCTCTCTAAAATCAATAAAAACATTTTTTTATATAAAATGGAAAGTAACCTGCTACCTCTTATACAGGGTGGGGCAAAAGTAGGTTTATAGTAGGAAAATGATAAAATTAATAAATAAGAATATAAGAATGAATATAAGAATATAAGAAAATAAGAATATAAGAATGAATATAAGAATAGAAGAATAGAAGAATGTTTCCCATACTCACAATTGTAAACCTACTTTTGCCCCACCCTGTATTTCAAAGTGGTATTTCTGCATTAAAAGAGAAAACTGAGATGCAAAAAAAAAAGATGTGGGAACATAGCTCAGGAGTACTTATGAATGCAATTCCCCAAATATTTTTTCAGTGTCTACTAGTGGTCATGCATCATGCTGGAAGCTGAATGATTAGACCGTCAGTTGGGAGAGTGCTGAAGGGGGCGGGTGAAAAGGGGTGATGAGAAGAATGTCTGCCATAGTGACTGTCTCAGGAATGTTTAGCACTAATTTACAAAACTGTTACCTTATTATGTAATTAGGTAGAAATTATCTTTCACACACAGAGGTGAGAGTTGCCTGCTTTATTATCTGTGAATATGTAATTGAAAGGGCCAATGTATTTTCTGCAACAAAACTTTTGTATAATTCAAACAACTCATGTGGTCCTTTCTGATACCCTATATTATTTAGAGCATTAGATTTTAACATATGTAAATGCAAACAGTGTCATATTTTGTTCTCAAGTGTCTGAAAGAACAGAAGAGAAAAGAGTATTGGGAGCCAAAATAACACTAGTTCCAACGTAGAAATGAAGCATATTGAAGCTGCAGGTACATACAAATAGATGGGGACAGAGGACATTTCCTAAAGCATCCATCAAACATGCACAGGAGTAAGGCGAGGACCAGTATCCCAAGTAAAGAAATCGAGGGGCCTAAAAGGCCACATCCAGTACGATAAGGCCTCCGAAATCCTGCCTGCTTGCAGAAAAGGGATGCTTTTGACACAAGGGCTAAGATGAAGACCATGGAGACTGTACCTCACTCCCCTCATTTATAAAATGAGAGTCAGATTGGATGATTTATAAGGCCTTTCCAGCCCTAACCCATTAGCAACTTTTCATCCAGGAGTCCCCTGTTCCTAAAGAGAGAGAAGTATATAAAAATGCTCAAACAAATCTGTTGAATTAATGAGTATTACAATCTTAGAATAATAATAAAAAGAGAGAGAGAAACTTGACAATTGGTCCTGGTCTGTGGTTTAGAGAGAACAAATTAGGGAGAAGCCATTATCTAAACAGCTTCACAGCTGGTGCTTCTGCTAGCTGACTGCTGGTAAAATGGAAATAAGCCTGGACTTGGAAATAAGGGATTTGGGTCTAGTCTCGTCTCTGACCAACTCTGTGACCTTGGGCAAACTGCTTTACCACCTGGGCCAGTTTCCTCATTCCTAACATAAAGGCATTATAAAGCTATATATAACTAACATTTGCGGAACCTTTACTATGTGCCAGGATTTAAATGATCTCAAAGGTTTTTGCTGTTCTAACGTTTGTATCTAACTACAGAGGGCAACATGGTATAATGGAAAAATTCCAAATCCTGTACTCGGAAAGGTTAGGCTCCCGCTCACTCTGTTAAGATACGATCTCTTCCTAAGCAGAGACAGCAGGCAGACCGGGTTACAATCCCAGTATTCTGTTCGGTAGCTGCATTAACTTGGACACGCTGATTAACTTTCCTCGTTTTCTAATATGCAAAATGCAGATGAGTATGGCTATCTCCTGCATATAGCTTTTGAGAGGATTAAATTAAACTAGAATAACTGAAGTAGCATACATTTATTTATATTTATTTGTTTAATATGCTAGATTTTATTACTAGGTGTGTGGCCCCGGACATATCATCTTTTCAAGTTGTTTTCCTCGTCTACAAATGAGAGATGCAGGGGTATTGGAAGGATGATATGAACACACCCTGCAAGTACACTGTTGGCTGTTAGGTGTGTTTGAAAGCACGCACCATCCCTAACACTTGAAAAAGCACAGACAGTAACTCCCCACCTACTGCTTGGAACAGCTTATACCATCAGTGACAACAAAAGACATCCTTCCTGAGCGCGTCTCTCTAGTGCCAGCCCACAGCAGGGGGACGCCAAGGCTGGCAGCCAGGACCCAGCCAGCAGGACTTGCATTTCCCAGGCAAAGGCTGCTCCACCAAACGGCGCAGGGGAAACTTCATCTCCCAGGAGGCACCTCGCCACGAAACAGGGAGGTGGAGCACCGCCCTCCCGGAAGCCAGACGCGGGAGCCCCACGCCGCCGGCCTCCCGCCCCGGCTGCGGCCCGGGGATGGAGCCGGAAGGCAGAGCCGGTTGCACCTCTCTCCAAGGCGCAAAGCGGGGCGCTCTCGGGGTGTCTCGGACCCAACCCGGGGCAGAGCTTTTCTGAAACCCCCGCTGGACCCCCGCACGTTTCTGAGAGGCCCAGGGTAGCACAGCAGGAAGGGGCAGACCGCACGTGGACTGTGGCTCCAGGCAGCGCCCCGGGCCACCTGGGCAGGGAGTTGGAGCCCTTTTTCCCCAGATGAGCCCTGTGTGGCGGGTCCAAGGTCATGCAGCGGAGGCAGCGGTCAGTCCTGCTCCAGCCCCACCAACCTGCCTCTTTCCCCTGCAGCGCCCCCGATGGACAGGCCTTTAAAAACCCTTGCATCTTTTCATGTAAAAACATGCAGCCGTAAAACAGGTGTAAAGCGGTCCAACAAAGCACTGCTGAGTTCTTCCTTTCGACGCTTTTTTGTGGTTTTTTGAATATTAAGTGTAGAGTTCTCTCCCGAGACACTGCCTTCCCGGTGCCCAGCTCGGTTCCTGAGCGGACGCGAGTTCAAAGCCACAGTCCCTTCCGGGAGCCCAGAGCTGGGTGTGTAACGCGGATGTGTGGGGGCAGAGACTCCTGCCACTTGCCTATGAAACGGACAGGCCACCCCAAAGCGGCCAGTGCCCACTGCCCCCCAGGGCCGGGCGCCGAGGCCGTCCTTGGGGCCCCTGGCGTGGCCCCGTGCCTCAGTTTACCCATTGACGAAAAGCCGCGAAGGAGGGGCGGGTTTGAGTTGGGCGGGGGGAGGTGGGTGCTCAGTAACTGGCCCTGAAACGGCCCAAGGGGTGGGAGTGAGGGTCTTCCTGACAGACCCCCAACCCCCAACGAGCTGAGTGGGCCCAGGCCCCGCCCCACTGGGCCGCTGGGGTGAAGACTGGACGCGCGTGGAACCCAGACCCGCGTCCCCGAAACACTGTTCGACTAGTGCGTGCCCCACCGCCCCTACCTTCCAAGATCTTGGCAGCTGGGAAGTGAAAGGCAAGGGAGGGAGCTCGGGGCAGGAGCAGCGCCTGCGCGTGTGCCCACGGGGGTGGCTGCCTGAGGGGCCGGGAGCAGAGGGCAACGACTCCCACGACCGGACAGAGCCGAGCGCGGACTACAATTCCCAGAGGGCCCGGCGGCCGGGGCGGGACCCAAGATGGCCGCTCGTCTGGGGACAGGCGCAGCGGCCAATAGGCACAGAGCTCACGCATATGCCGGTCCAATCAAAAGCTATAGTGACAGAGGCGGGAACACTGTCTCACAGCGGAGGGGCTGAGGGGAGAATCCCCTGGAGAGGAATTTTTTGCGGTAAACCGCATGGTCATTTGTGCGGCTGTTTTCTCGGTGAAAAAGTAACAGAATTCGTCAAGCTGTGCCACAGTTTTACTTCCTTCTTTCCTCCCAAGCCAGACCTTCCTCTGTGTCTATTTCTCAGGACGGGCTCCGCGGCCCTCACTGAAGCCGGTTACCAACACACGCGGCCTCCCCTTGCTTTCCAAGTAAAATTGCACCACAGGTTCCCTGCCCTTCCTTTCTCCCTTTTTAATGTAATTTTTCGCCTTAGCACTTGTCATTACCGAGCACTGTCTTTAATTGATTTATCTTCATTCTCTTGCCCACTAGAATGAAAGATCTGTGCAGAAGCGGGGTTTTTTGTTCTGGTCACTACAATAGTTCTAACACCTAGAATACTATATAGGGTATCGCAAAAAAATGTGCACACACACACACGTTGAATAATTATAAAGGCACTATTCATTAAAACACTTTTCATTTTCAAAATGGAGCTAGCAGCTGGTGACGTGTGTATTCATTTGGGAGGGAC
This sequence comes from Murina feae, assembly GCA_004026665.1. Lineage (NCBI taxonomy): Eukaryota > Metazoa > Chordata > Mammalia > Chiroptera > Vespertilionidae > Murina > Murina feae. The sequence goes on from PVJC01004268.1 coordinate 19,172, forward strand.
ACCCTGCATGTTCTACACAGTATAATATAAGTACGGGTACAACTATATTTAATGTTAGTATAGATAGTAGGCACTCAGTGTGTCTTGAATAAATGAATGAATTATTTTCTATTCTCCCTTTCTTCGTTGTTAATCAATTAAATCCATCTATGACCCTTGTGCTTGCTCTTTTTTGTTTTAAACTCAGTCATTCTCTCAATATATTCTATTGCAGATGCCATGTGGGTGTTGGAGAAATCATCCAATCAGATCCAATTTCCTGACCTCAATATGCTCTTGGTCTAGGGGATTATGAGAAGTAAACTTAAATTTCACAATAAATGCCATTGAAAATTGCACAGCAGCCATATAATTTTCACAGTCATACAGCTTATGATCGGGGAATAGAATCCTGCAGGTTCTTGACACTACACCATGTGGCTTCTTATAGTGACCTCTCTTCTTCAAGATCGCTTCCTTTCCTTTCAATCGTGGTACCAAGGAAGAAGAGATATTTGCCTATCATCTTTAACTTTAAAAGGAAGAGACAAAGAACAATTATACTTGAACAAACACTAAGATATGCCCCTACTTTCCCTGGCACCATTTCCTTTCTTTGGCTTTTCCTTACTTTTCTCTTTGGTTTGCTTTATTACCTGTGAGTGGTTACATCTTTCTTAGATCTCTCATCCTTTCTGATGTTTGAACCCCATAGAGAAGAGCAAGGTGTCCTACAAAATGCTCTGGTGTGAAATGCTGATGTCCTAAGAAGTTTGACTCTCAAAGAATGTCACAGTGGATTACTGTCATTTTCCACATCACCACACAGACACCAGGGCCACATAAAATATCACAGAATTGTGAATAACTAGGTAAAATTGAAAACAATTACAGATGAAACAGCAAGATCAATATGTGTACAGACTAATTTTGTGCACAGGGATTAAAATTCCTGTTCAGGCTTCCTACTCTAATCTTCTGTCAATTTGGGATTGTTTCCTATAATAAAACAGTTCTTTCCTAGCCTTTACAGATTCAGCTCAGCAGTCCCAGCTTTTCTCAAGCTAATCAGCATGAGAGATTTCAACACATGTGTCAGCAACCAGACTAAACAAAGAAGAAATCACTGAATCATATGATATTGGAAAGCTCAACAACTAAACTCTCCTCCTGAGAAAGTATCAGCTTATAATTATTATATCTATTACTTATCAACAGAAGGCAAATGTCATGAACATACTCAAAATCTAAACAGTGGTGTGTAATAATTATTAAGCCATCGTTGGGCACTCTAGTTTGAGCATATAGGTGTCACTTTAGCTGAAAGTTAGCTATGATCATCAGCAATATATACATTCATGCTGAGCATTAAGATATGCACTCACCTTGGACCCAGGACATCCAAGTACCAAGACAATCAGTGGGGAGATATAATCTACAACTTGATTAGTAATCACCTAGAGATAGTATCTTAGTTAGAGTTCTCCCAGAAGTATATCCTGAGACATATATTCCAGTGCAAGTAGCTTATTTGGCAGGTAATTGCAGGAAATATTAGTAAGAGTATAGGAAATTAAAACAGGGAAGCGAAGACAGACAAAAAATGGTGCACTAGTGCCTTAACTGGTTTGGCTCAGTGGATAGGACTAAAGGGTCCTGGGTTCAATTCGGCTCAAGGGCACATGCCGGGATTGCAGGCCCAATCCCCAATAGGGGGTGTTCAGGAGGCAGCCGGTCAATGAGTCTGTCTCATCATTGATGTTTCTATCTCTCACTCCCTCTCCCTTCCTCTCTGAAATCAATAAAAATATATCTTTAAAAAAAAAATGGTGCACTATCAAACCTGTCACTGCAAGGAGTGATTAGAGCTTTATCTTCCTGGAGAACATTAGGAAACAACATGGAACACATGCCTTGGACTGACCTAATCCACTAAAGGGACAAAAAGTCTGGGTTGTTTAAACACCAGCTCCCATCCATCCACGATTAGGGGCTCATTCCGGAGGCTGTGCAGTCCCTGGCTCTCCTGGCATGCCATATGAGAGAGCAGAATTGCCATACTGGCTAGAGATACAGGAGCTGCCTTTGGAAATCAAGCTAGTGCGCACTGAAATGGTAAGGGAATGGAGAGTACTGGCAGGGCACCAATAGTATCTGCTACAGTGACAAGCTCAAGTCACTGAAACTAGCAGAATAAGTCAAAGATTTGATAAATACATTCCAAAACAATAAGCAGCCTACCACCTTGTATGACTCATTATGTGAACAAGTAAGATAGACAATGTTTTCTAAATGCTCACTAAGACACACAAACCAAACAAAAGCTAAAACAACCAAAGCCTCTCTTACCGTGGGAAATATGAATGCTCTGGGGATTTAAGGCGAGGCTTCAGTGAGACAGGTTTGTTAGAGAAAGGAGCAAAGAGAACAAGAAATGGGGAAAAGGAAATTTACAGTAAAATTGGTTGTTCATTTCATGATATTGAAGAAATACAAGCAAAGGGCTTGGAATTTTTGAGAAATGAGCCTTAAGTGCATTGTGTTCATAAGACCTAGAGTATGGTTTTGTGAAAGACCTCTGTGGATTGTGTCATTATAACACTTCCTAGCAAATAGCTTTACTTGAAATTACAGTCACCATTTATTTGCCTTTCTGTTTATCACCTGTCTTCTCCAAATAAAATGTAAGCTCCTTGAAGGCAAGAACATTTTGTCTTATTCAAAAATAGTTAATAAGTGAATGACTTTGCCATGGCCACAAAAAAACAAACATAGGAAAGCCTGACATTTGTACCACCCATTTCATTCAGCTAAGCCATAATGTAAAGAGATAGAAATAACCTCCCATTATCAGCACAAAGCTCGGGACCTTCCTGATGTGTCCTTTCTGGTCACATACTCTTCTGCTTTAGTCACAGACTCCCAACAGCATCCTCTTCAAGCACCCGGGGCCTACTTTACCATGGAAACAGGATTGCAAAACTAGGATGGCCTTACAGGTCAGAGAGTCCAATCCTCTGCATAAGTCCTCTCTGCTGTGGATTACAGGTCATAATCCACACCTTCAGAAAAGAATCCTGGGGCATTTACTTAACTAGAAAAAACCACATCTGATATGAAAATATTATATAAGAAAAAAGAAAAGTGAGGCATTGTTTTTGCAGTTCAAGGTATAAAAAGATTGAGAAACTCAGCTGTACCCAAAAGCTCCAACCTCCTTCACAAGTTTCCCAGCCCATAAACATTCAGCTTTTTGGCTGTTATGGGAGAATTCTAGTTGCTAGTAAGCACCAATTCACAATATACTGAAACATTTCTAAATGTTTCTCCTGTCCTTTTCTTTATTCTCTCATCTTATTTATCCCTTTGTTGTTCTGTGTTAAATGAAGCCCTTGGGTGGATTTGTTCATCAGATATTTAGAGATCGGTCTATTCCCTATAGTTAGTGAGCATATGCACGCTGTCTTCTTTTAACTATGTCTCATAAATAATCACACTTAATCCTTCTTACTGCCATCTTTTGCAATCATCTTCCAGTTACCTAGAACATAAGGTGCATAAAACTAAGCTCAGTGTCCAAGCTGTGATCTCACTAGGGTGGCTCAGAGATAAGCTATGCTTTTTCATCACTCTCCTTCAAGAAATTATGCCTCTAAACACATGACCCTGGTTTCACTGCAGCTTTAAAAGCATTTCATTATTCTAGAGGAAAATAAGCATTAAAAGCATTTCCTAAAAATTAAAGAATATATTTCTTTAGTAGAGGACTTAGTGCAGAATGGGATGCAATTTCAACTCAGCTCAGTTTTTCATGTATTTAAGGTTATTCTGGGCCAGCCACTGTGCTAGTGGCTGGAATTCACCGATGAATCAGACACGGTCCCTGGTATGATTGTACTGTCATGGAGACCATAAACAAGTAAAAAAAGTGAACAAATCAATGTGATGCCATAGAAGTCAATAAAAGAAAGAGGCGATTTTACCTAGAGTGAAGGAGAAAGGGAGTTCTAGGCAGAGGTAATAGCACACAGCAAGTGCCAGAGCCCAGACAAGGTAGAGTCATCAGTCCACAACCTAGAGCGCAGTAGGTTGGTGGTAAAAGAGGCTGGAAGCGTCCCAAGGAGCACCTCTTGAAGGTTTTGTAGGCATGCTTCTTAGTTTGTCAAAAAGCAATTGAGAGCCTTATAACTATCAACTGATTTGCTTAATTTTGAGGTAAAGGGAAAATGCATTCAACAAATATTTATGGACACCTACTGTGTGTCAGGCATTATTTAAATACTAGGGGTGTAGCAATAAATGCCAGTGTGGCTCAGTTGTTGAACGTTGACCTATGAACCTGGAGGTCATGATATTCCTGCTCAGGACACATGCCTGGGTTGTGGGCTCAATCCCCAGTGTGGGGCATGCAGAAGGCAGCTAATCAATGATTCTCATCATTGATGTTTCTATCTCTTTCTCCCTCTTCTTTCCTCTCTGAAATCAATACAAATATTTTTTTAAAAAAGGAAGAAAAACAGTCCTACCCTTCTAGTAGAGAGGACAGATTCAATATACCAGTTTATAATATATCATAGGTGTTGAGGAATGTTGAGGGCGGGGGGATGGCCGGAAGTAGAGTGAGGGGCTAGAAAATGATGGGTGGTCTTCCTTTGGGTAGGGTGCTCAGAAAGAGATACTTGAAGAGGTGTCATTAGAACAAAGATCTCAATGAAGTTAGGGTACCACCCATAAGGAAATCTGTGGAAGAATTTCCCAGACAGAGGAAACAGGTCAAAGACCTAAAGATAGGAACAAACTTGGCATGGTGGAAGAATAGCAAGGAAGCCCATGTGGCTGAACAAGAGTGCAAGAGAAACTCATGGGAAATGAGGTCAAAGGTAACAAAAAGCCATATCATGTAGCTCCACAGTAAGGTCTAAAGGGAACATCTAATCTAATAAAAGCGTAATATTAAAATTGACCATTTCTTTGGGACACCTAAGCCACGCCCACCAGCCAATCAGAGGAACTGTATGCAAAATAGCCCAAGCGAGATGGAGGAGGCCACAGCCCTGGGGTCCAGCAGGGCAGACAGAAGACCTCTGCCTCGGGATCCAGGCTGCAGCCGCAGGGCAGGAGGAGCAAGCCAGCTGGTAAGCCCTTCCCATGTGCCACACCCCCACCCTGGGCAGGTTGGAAGAGCCAGCCCACACTGAAGGGGCGGGACCAGCCAGCTGTCCGGAGGCTGCGGCCTGCAAAGCACCCGATGACCAGGGCACACACACAGGAGGCTAAGCCATTGGGCACTTTCCAGGCAAAAGGCGAGGGGCGGGAGAAGTGAGCCCACATTGCTGTTCAGGGGAGACAGAAGCTGTGCCATTGGCACCCCGGAATGGAGGGGTGGATGGTCCAGAGGTGGAGGTGCTCCTGCTTTGGAGCTGCAGTGCCGGGGCCGCATGGTCAGCTGCCACCTGGCTGGGGCTCAGCCCTGAGCTGGGGGTTAATGCCCCCTCCCCATGGACGCTTTAATGAGGGAAGGAGGACTGCTCCCTCTCTCACACACACACTGCCTCCTGGGCCCACTCTCTCGCTGGCTCCATTTTCTCTGCCACAGGGGCAGGGGTCTCCTGTGAGAGTCCCTGTCTCCCTTCAGAGCTGGGGTGAACCCGCAGGAGCCAGGAAATGGAGAGATGGGCAGGGGGCGGGCAGAGGGAGCAGCAGCCAGGAAGAGTTTTGGGGGAAGTAACCAGGTGGGGGAGGTGTGAAACAGGATGGAGGGAAGAACTTTATAAAAAGTCAGTGGACAGCAAAGTTAAAAAAAAGAGGATGTATGAGTGAACTGTAGGGCCTATAATGAAAACCAAGTATAGTTGTGTTACTGGGGACAGATTTTAAAAGAAGTCAGAAAAGAAAAAAAGACAAATGATAGTGGATAATTAGGCAGGTAGATAGATAGGTATTGAAACAGTGGCAGTAGGATGAGAGAAAAAGAGGGAGGGAAGAAAAGTTAAAAAGGGGGAGTTGGTAGAGCTTAAAAGGAGAATGGGAAGAAGGAAGGAATGGGGGAGGGAGCAAAGCAGGTCAGAGGGAGGAAGTGAAGAAAAAAATTAAGATTGGAAGGAAGAAAAAGAGGAGGGTGGGCAAGGGTAAAGATAAAGAAAAGAAGGAATGTGGGAAGGGATGGAGGGTAGTAGAAAAATGGGAAGAATGATGATGGAACAGAAGTAGGAAATAAGGAGGAAAGAAAAGTTTATAAATGATGAGTCAGTAGGAAAAGTGTTACATAAAGGAGAAAAATTGTGTGAAAGGAAGAAGTCAATAAGGAAGTCAAATACAATTGTGCGTGAAGGGGATAAGATTAAAAAAGAAAGTTAATAGGGGTGACCAGGATGGCAGGGGAGGACAGTTAGGGGGATGAGGCAGGCAGGCAGGCAGAGTGGTTAGGGCAGGCAGGCAGGTTAGCAGTAAAGAACCAGAAGTCCTGGATTGTGAGAGTCCCCAAGAACTCCATATTGGAGAGGGTGCAGGTTGGGCTGAGGGACCGCCACCCCACTCCCCATGCACGAATTTTGTGCACTTGGCCCCTAGTGTTTCATAAATGTACTTGCCAGCCAGTATATATTGTATGATCCATTTGTGTAAACATAAAAAGATTGTTATACACATAATATTGAAGCTCATATCACTCATATAAAACTTTTGGACAGGTGTGTTTTGGATATTAATAATTTTTTTGTTTTGCTTTTCAGAAAGATAATTCATGCCTGTGCCATCTAGCATACTAGTATAACACTCCTAGAGCAGCCTTGGGAGATCTCTGCAATCAAACTTTAATATTTCTGCAACAAAGTATATATAGGATAAACAAACACTAAAAAAAAAATAGCCCTGTATCAGGCCAGCCTTTTGGTTTTCAGACCTTTTTGGATTTCAGAATTGCAGGTAAGAGATTGTGGACCTAATTTGCACTTGTGTAGAAACCATCAGGGAGCCTCCCAAGTGACTGTGAGCAATGGTTGGAGGAATGAGATGGGATGGGTGGCAGGAGTGTCTTTTATTCTACTTCATATATATTTTTTATTGTTGTGGTTATAACAAATGTCCCTTTTTTTCCTTCATAGCTCCCCTCCATTTGGTTCCCACCCCACCCCAGGCCCTCGCCACCCTATTGTCTGTGTCCATAGGTAATGCATACATGCATATAAGACCTATGTCTAATCTTTTTCAGCACTCCCCCCCATCCCTTTCCCTCTGAGAATCATCAGTCTGTTCCATTTCCATGCCCCTGATTCTATTCCATTCACCAGTTTATTCTGCTCATCCGATTTTTAATTCATTTGATTGTTAGATTCACTTGTTAATAGATACATATTTGTTGTCACTTTGTTGTTCATGATTTTTTATCTTTGCTTTTTTCTTCTTTTTCCTTTCCTTAAAGAATACCTTCAGCATTTCATATAATACTGATTTGGTGGTGATGAACTCTTTTAGCTTTTTCTTGTCTGTGAAGCTCTTTATCTGACCTGCAATTCTAAATGATAGCTTTGCTAGTCAGAATAATCTTGGTTGTAGGTTCTTGCTATTCATCACTTTGAATATTTCTTGCCACTCCCTTATGGTCTGCATAGTTTTTGTTGAGAAATCAGCTGATAATCATATGGGCATTCCCTGTAGGTAACTAACAATTTTTCTCTTGATGCTTTTAAGATTTTCTCTTTGTCTTTTGCCCTTGGCATTTTAATTATCATGTGTCTTGGTGTGGTTCTCTTTGTATTTCTCTTGTGTGGGATTCTCTGTGCTTCCTGGACTTTTAAGTCAATTTCTTTCACCAGGTAGGGGAAGTTTTCTGTCATTATTTCTTCAAATAGGTTTTCAACATCTTGCTCTCTCTCTTCTTCTGGCACCCCCATAATTCAAATATTGGTACACTTACAGTTGTCCTAAAGGCGCCTTACACTATTTTCATATATTTTGGATTCTTTTTTCTTTTTTCTCTTCTGGTTGGGTGTTTTTTGCTTCCTTGTATTTCAAATCATTGACTTGATTCTCAGGGTCCTCTAGTCTACTGATGAATCCCTGTATATTATTCTTTATTTCAGTCAGTGTATGCTTAATTTCTGACTTGTCCTTTTTCACTTTTTATTTTTTTGGCATTCTCACTAAGATCCTTGAAGGTTTCACTAAGTTTCTCAGAGGTTTCTAGGAGATTCTTGAGTAACCTAATAACTGTGGTTTTGAGCTCTAGATCCAGTAGTTTGCTTTCTTTCATTCTTTTCATTTCCATTTTTTTTTCATTTTTTCATGTTTCTTTATCTCCACATTTTTGCTGCTTCTCTGTGTTTGTTTCTATGTATTGTGTAGCTGCCAAGTCTCCTTGAGTTGATAGTGTGGCCTTGTATAGTAGGTGTCATATAGGGCCCTGTGGCTCAGATTCCCCTATCACCTGAGGTGGACACTCTTGGTGAACCCCTTTGTGGGCTGTGTGCACAGTTTTGTTGTAGTTGAGCCTTGATTGATGTTGGTGTCACTGGGAGGAATTGACCTCCAGGCCAATTAGCTGTGGGACCCGCTATGACTACAGTGGGAGAGCTGCTGTGCTGGGCAGGACTTGCTTCAATGGGGTTTTGATGCTTACTGAGTCTATCCCTTGAGTGTGTCAGTTGTGGATGTGTAGAAACTCTGGTGTGGTCTCACACTGACCACTGCGTACTCTGGCTCTTGGGTCTCCAGGGAGTTGCAAAGTCAGCCACGGCCTGGGGTCACCCAGCAGGAACTACAGAGAGATCTGCAGATTCCTTCTCTTTGTATCAGGTTTGGAAGTGCCCAGACAATGCCCAGCTATGAAGCAAGGCAGCCTGGTGCTGGTGCCAGGCCTTGGGCCTTTTATTGATAGGTTTGGGGCTCCCTGATCCAGCTGCAGCTTGTTTGCAGAGCTTTAGCCTGAGAAAGAACAGACCATTCATATGCAAAACCCACTGTGCACAGCTTGTGTATGGTTGCAAATTGGGTGGGGCAAGTTCTCAGGGAATCACCAAAGAGGAGCAAACAGAAATGGCTGCGAGCCAGTCCTACACCGGGGAACACAGGAACAATGACCGCTGTGAGCACCTCCGTCTGGAAGAAAGTCACCCCTGAGTTCCTACTCCAATGTCAGACTGTCCAGTTTCTCCCCATATGTGTCTGGGTCTCCCAGGGCCTCGCCCAGCACTGGAGCTCAAAGCAAGCAGGAACTTGTAAATTCATTTCATAGTGCCAGTCTTTTAAGAGGAGCAGCTGGGTCTCCAGCAGCCTGTGTGTCACTCAACCCCAATCCACACTGGTATTTACAGTTGAAGTTCTTACTGCCCATAAGGACTTCTTTGCCCTGCACTCAACCCTGGGCTGGGGGTCTAGTGTGGGGCTGGATCCCCTCGCTCCTCCAGGCAGCCTCCGCAGAGGCGATCTCCCTCCTGATTAAAAAAGCAGCACATCCAGACCAGCCTATTCTGCGCCTCCACGCCTCCTACCAGTCTCAATATGCTTTCTGCTTAACCTCTCTAGTTGTAGTACTTCCACTCAGCCAGCTCTCCAGTGGTTCTGTATGATAGTTGTACTATATTTTAGTTGCAATTTTGATGTTGTTTTGGGAGGCAGCAGTACAAACGTTTACCTATGCCACCATCTTGGTTCTCTTCAAATCATATTTTCTAATGTTCCCAGAACTTTCTTCTGTTTCCTTATAGAACATGGTCCAGTCTCAGGACCTGTGGTTGTTTCTGTTTTGTTTCCTTTTCTTTTGTTGTTAAAGCAAATCTGTGGGGTTGAGGTCTATTTTGATAAAAGAATGTCAGGTTTGTGACAAATACTTGCCTTTCAGAGATGTATAATGTACAAGCCCCTAAAATATTTAGACATTTTTAAATTGCAATTTGCAACATCCCTATTTCCTACCACTCTCCCCTCAAAAAATTCAGAGAGATGTATTTAACGCCGTGTTTCATGGTGAATATTATTGGGTGTGTGGCTGAAAACTGTAATTAGCCATGCCTCACTGATTCACGCATGAAGCGTTCTGAGGATTATTATTCCACTGGAATGTTAATTAATATGGATACAAAATACTCTGAGAGATTTTCTTTTTATCTTGGTAAAGTACATATTGTAAAGGAAAATTTTATTTAAAATAATTAATGAAAAAATACTCTGTGTATATAACTAGGTCCTTGAGTTTTTGAATAGTAAATAAGACTATAATTTATTGCAGCCTCTTCTCTATGAAGCACACATTGACTTTACACGCATTAATTAATTAAGCTTCAGGCCTCCTACCAGGTAAATTTTAATAAATCCCAGGAGTCCTAACTTTCTGACCTTTGCTCCAATCTCCAGATAAGAAAGCAGCTATGATGCTGCTACATCTTTAAAAACAGAATAGGCATGAAACCGACATTCAGAGTCCAGGTGTCTTTTATGAGTAAATGTTCTCTCATGAACTTAGTTAAAAATAAAAATAATGTAGGGAAAATGATATTTCAGCACTGCCTTAATTTAGCAGGGATTTTCTTCATGAGAAAATGAAACCAAACACAAACTGGACATATGACTTAACTAGGCCTACTTCTGTATTTCGGGTCACCAAAGAATACAGTAAGTGGAAATCAGGTTGCTTTAGAATCCAAGAGCAAATTCTACTTTTGACCTTTAGAAAGCTCATGATGTATATGTCCACAAAATAAACAAAATAATTTCAAAGTAAATTTGTTGAGTGCACCTGACCTTTGAAACAGAGCAGATGATGTTAATCAGATTTGTACAACTTTAATGTAGCTCAGCCTCCATCTCTCCATGTATTTTTTTAATATCATAAAGAGGAGTCTCACAACAGGGAATCTTTCCGATCAGAATAGATTTAGAAATAGAGCAGAATGTATGACCTTGCTTCAAGCAATGAAGTATAACTCAGACAATTCAAGAGAGCATTATGACTATAAACCAATACACAGTGCTCTTGAGGGAAAGTGACTTTTTAAAATATTAACTTAAGCACATTGTAGGCAGCTTCTCAAGATTACAATAAAATATGGTCTGAGTCTCGATACCAGGAAAGGTACCTTTGGGAAAACTTTTGAGTTGAAAATGGCTTGCATGTTATAAAAAGATGCTCCCTCTAAACACTATATCATTTCTGCATTCTGGACTTCAAATATTTAAGACCTGGCCTTTCTAGAACAGACTATTAAGTATTTTGATAGATGTCTGCTTGTCTTTTCAGGATCACATCCTGGGTAACCAACCCTGACCCCATTCCACAATCATCTTTCTCAATCCAAGCGGCTCTGTGGAGCTGATCACATTTATTCTTGCCTAAAGTGGTGGGGGAGGGGTGGGTGCGCTTCACAGAAAAAAAGCTTGACCAACGCTCTGCAAGCCTCTTGGCCACACGATTGAGATTGATTCCAGGATGGGCAATGGACCCCATCTGAATCAGTATCCCCTGGTGTTTTGTCAGAGAGACCAAGAAAGATGATCCCTCTTTTCTACAATCACAAGCTGTAATGATGACACAGGAGTCATCCTGGCTACATTGCCCACTTAGGAATTAAGTCAAGCAAGGGCAAGCAGAGCTAAGAGAGAGAGAGAGGAATAGGACCCAGGTGGTATTGCATTCCAGAATCCAATGTTGCCTGAAGCCACGCCTTAGATATGCCAGTTAAATGAGCCTGCTCTTATTTAAGTTGGTTTGAGTTAGGTTTTTGTTACTTGCAGCCAAAGGAGTCCTTTGAATTACAACTAATCCATAAAGTTCAGCTGACAGATAAACGCTAACTGCCCAAAATAGGAAAGTGAAATGAAAGGGACAATACTCTTTCATTCAGTTGTAACTTGGGAATTCTCAAAACTGGAATCACACCAGCCTCTGCTCTGTCAGCCCCAAAGCTGTGCCCTTATTAAATGCAAGTAAGACTTGGTTAACATCACACCTACCATGTTGAACAATGCTGCACTTAACTCTGATTCTTTAAGAAACTGTGTCTCTATAATAATTTATTTAAAAATTTATAAATACATATCTGATGAAAATATATTAAAGAGTACTAAGGCCAGCTGGTAGTGTGTGGGTTCTTGACATCAGGCAGGAAAAATTTCACAACATGAGACCGGTTACTAGAGGGAACATTTATTAAAGCTGGGGACATAAAACAAGAAAGGGCTTAGTATGTGAGAAGCAATAGGAGAGTCTAGGTCTCCAGGAAGTCAGAGAAAAGAGAGCCTTGGGGTCAGGTTTAGGGGACTAGCTAGTGACGAGCTGTTGCTGCCCATTGCTCCCCAGGTTGTAAGTCTCCTGGGGTCACTTAGAGTTTAGGAGATTCATGCCTGTGGAGGGAAAAGTGGGGGAAGGAGGGCAGGGAAGAAATGGTAAGGGGTGGGGAAGTTTGCTCCCAGCTGTGTCCTTTGTCTTGAGGCTTTATCTCTTTCTTGTCCTTGGGAATCTTAGGAGAGATCTCAGGGGAGGGCCATGGTCACTGTCAGGGCAGGAGGTCATTATTCATCGGAGTTGGTGTCACCCACCTGCTTTTGCTGCTTCTCTGGATCTGGAGCTGAAATATAACCGAGACCTGGATGTTATTTCTAGGGAGATGACCTTTAGTATCTGCTGTAAATTGCTCTGCTAGTTTGTTCAGTTATCTCCTTCAGTTTCCCTTTTCCACTTGTCCTGGCTTACTGGCCTGTCTCAGTACTATACATAAGTTTTTACATTCCCATGTCTTGAGTGTTTTTGTTTGTATATCAGATAGCCAATAAGCATTAGCACAATAATATATGCCAGACACTCCCAGCCAGTGAATGTGAGTCCCATTATTGCACTCTACCACTCAACTCCGAGTTGAGAGTGTATGTTTTTGCTTCTCTTTCTGCCATTATTTTGAGTACTGGTCATTTATTTTTTGGCCTCAAAAGCGTTTTTGACACTCAATGCTGAACAAAGCATAACAAAGTGACAACTCCATGCTAGACAATAAAAGGCAAGTTTTAGAGAAGTTCAGGGAGCCTTTCAAGAAATGTTTGAGAAGGAATCAGGCAAAGGGGGACTAAAATATATCTTTTGGCATTTACGAAGGACACCATAAACACTACTGCAGAGAGAACCAACAAAAAGTATATGACAGCTACTTAAAATTATTGTCAGAGGCATATCATGATATAAGGGATTTAAAGAAGTGTAGTTGCCATGTGAAGGGCTGGAGTGTGTCTGCATGGGCACAATGATAGGAAGAGCCAGTACAGCTCTGGCCACAATAGTGCTCCTGTTCTCAGGAATGGAGCACTCTACCCATCTTCCGCCTTCTCTGTAAACGGGCTCCTAGTGCTGTGAAGCAAGAGGGGAAGGCATTCATGGTAGAACAGCATGTGCAAAGGAAAAGTATAAACCATTTGAAATTGCCTGCTATGGACTGAACTGTGTCCCCTCAACATTCATATGTTAAAGCCCTAACCCCCAATGCGAGGGTACTTGGAGATGTGTGCACAGAGAGGTCATGTGAGCACAGCAAGATCGTGGCCATTTACAAGCAGGAAGAGAGTTTCCACAGAACCGTATCACTTGCATCTGATCATGCACTCTGGCCTCCAGAACTGCAACTAAATCTCTATTGTTGAAGCCACCTAGTTTATGGTATATGTTATGGCAACCCAAGCTAATACACTGTTCAAATTGACTGAAAATAACAATTCTTCATGTTCAACCTACTTAAAAGGGAAATAAAATAAGAGACTGTTGTTGAAAATGTCTTTGCAATGAATGCTAAGGGGCAGACCTAAAGCAACAATCCTAATATATATAAAGAGCTAGGTGCCCGTCATGACTGAACGGGCGACCAGTCACCATGAAGTTCATGGAGCATCTCTCGGTCCCCCCTGTTCCCCAGCCCCCGAGCCGCTCACCATGAGTGGGGAGCTGGTGGCGGGGTGGGACTGGGACTGTTGAGTGGTGGTGGCGGGCTGCTTGGAGGGGTGGCTGTGAGTTTAGCAGAGCAGTCACCCCGGTGGCAGCGACTTTCAGCGGGTGAGGAGTTTCACGGAGCAGTTGCAGGGTGGGGGAGAGGGGAGTTTTGCAGAGTATCCAGTGGCAAACTTCCTGGGGCAGGGCAAGCTTTGCAGAGCAGTCAAAGGATGGGGAGAGCCTTGCAGAGCAGTCGTGGGCTTCTCAGAGCATCCTGGGGCAGGGAGCTTCATGTAGCATCCAGGGCGGCAGAGGCCACACCACAGAGGCCAGGTTGGGTCTAGGGACCCTACCGTGCACGATTTTGTGCTTGCTGGACCTCTAGTAATAAACTAAGAAGATCAAAGATGCAAAGGATTAAAGGGGTAGATTCTTTAACATGGTGATTGACAGGATTGATAGCCTAGTATGACTGAATAAGAAAAAGGGTCTCAAAAATGAATCCAGTGTTTGCATTTAGAAACTGGGTGTTAGTGATGGCACTATTCAAGACAAGAAATAGTCAGAAAAACCTGTTTGGAGGCTATCCTCTGCAGTGGTCCCCAGTAATCCCAACCTCCTGGTATGCACACCCTTGAGTACTTCCCTTCCTTATACGTTGGTCAGTAATCTATGTCATCATAATACTACAGAAGCAGAGTGATGATATACCACATCAGAAATGAGCACCCACTCTGAGAGCAGCCAGCTACTGAGTTGGAAGGGTACTCAGCCTACGGAGAGTTCCACACTTTAAGAAACTGAGGTCTGACAACAACCATGTGAGAGAGGCTGGAAGAAGATCCTCCAGCCCCAGGGACACCTTCAGTTAATGGCAGCCTGGCTGACACCTTACTCTAACCTCGTGAGGCACTCGGAGCCAAACTACCCTGCTAAGCTGTGCCTGGCTTCCTGTTACACAAAAATGTGAGGTAGTAAATATTTGTTATTTTAAGCTACTAAATTATAATGTAATCTTATTACACAGCAACAGATAACTAATACAGTTTTGATTAATTTGTTGATTTAAAGACCTGAATATTTCTTGAGGCCAGGAATCATGGCCTCAAGTAAATAATTACTGCAAGCTGGAAAGGTAGAAAGGAGACTGGAAAAGCTGGCAAAGTAGTTGGGACACGTATTAGTGGGGACCCACTAAAGGGTTATAAGATCTAACAGCTCAGGGAAAAGATTTGTTTGAAAAGTAATTACTTTAGTGCTTGATGCTACTTTAAGGACTTGTATTGCTTGCAGGTATACTTCAATCATCTGATGTGCTGCAGAAGTCCATAAATCCAAAATTATACCAAACTATAGAACTCTCCACCTGCAACTTATTTTTTTTAGAACAAACTTTGGGAAAGTGTGGACCTAAAAATTTTTAATTATACAAAAAGATTGAGCAGATTATTTTTCTCCAATTTCATTTCAGTACTTTGATTTGTAGGTAGCAATTTGTAGGTAGGTAATTTGTAGGTAGCAATTTTCTGACAGCTTTCCATTTTACTTTGGACGATTTTGACCTTGATTTAAACCCTAAAGTTGATGAAATTCAAATTTTTATAGGATAATTTAACAGTTATATGATGCAATAGACAATACAAGAAAATTTTATCTCTCACTGCATCCATCATTCTCTATTGTTATAAACAACTGATTGGTCCTCTTATTCTTGGACATGTTAGAGCCCAGCAGAAACAGAGGCAAGGGACTGAATGGTTGTATCACCCCAAAATTCACACATCAAAATCCCAACTTTCAATGGGATTTATTAGGAAGTGGGGCCTTTAGGAAGTAATTAGGAAGCCTCATGAATGGGATCAGTGTTCTTATAAAAGGATTTCCAGAGACCCTCCAGCCCTCTGTCACATGAGAATAAAGAAGTCAGCAGTCTGCAACCTACAAGAGAGCCTCACCAGAACCTGATCATATTGCACCCTGATCTCAGCCCTCCAGCCTTCAGAACCGTGTGAACAAATTTCTGTTGTTTGTAAACCACTGAGCCTATCGTACTTTGTTATGGCAGTCTGAACTAAGACACAGAAGACATAATAATGGATCAGTCCATTGAAACCTCAGTGTATAGACAACAACGTCTGGTCTCTATTTACTTTGTTATTGAAATAATCCAAACACACATGCACACACATCACAGGTTTTTAAAATCTTCACCCCAGAGCTCACTGAAAATTAGAGGGAATTTGTGAGTCTCTGGAATATACTGCATGCTCAGTGTGAATGAAAGCAGAAAAATCTCACAGATCCCTTTTGTTAAAGGGTAGAACATAAAAATCTTTCATACTAGCCAAATGTAAGCAAAGATTCACATGAAATTTATGTCTCTGGATAGAACCACAAAAGATGAAAAAGAAGAGCTGAGGTGGCCAAGAAGTTAATCCATCGCACACCTGAGGAAGGACTGAATCTTGCAACTCTTTCTCATTTAACATAGGATCTGGTTTCATTTGACATCCCCTCAACCACCCAGCTTCCGTAGCTCTTGATTCCCAGACTACCAAAATAGGTATGGCAAATAAGAACTTCCTTCCAGAGTATGACTGGCCTTTCTCTTTTTTATATCATTCTATAATTTACTTTGATATTCCTTGTACTACTTCCATATAATTTGCAACTTTCAGACATTATAAGATAGTATTAGCATGAGCTTTTATCTCCTTTAAAAAGAAATGGCAAGAACATCTTTGACCTTATATCTTAACTGTAATTAAGATATCATCTCCAATGTTTTCCTCTAGAAAATCAATAAATAAAATATGAATTCGTACAAATTCATTCATACTGAAAAGCAAATAACAGAGTATTCTTCATCCTTCTGCTGCAGTCAAATGGAAGGACTCCTGGCTGTGTGACCTTTAGAAAAACATTTAACCTTTCTATGCCTTTGCTTTCCAACCTGAACTAGGATAATAGTTCCTACCCTGGGATTGGTGTGAGGACTAAGATAATGTGACTCTTTCCCAACAACATAGGTAATATTATTTGTAGCATCTCCCAGACATGAATAGAGCTCTTTGGATTTCCTTTTTCAAATGAACAGTGCATGGCACTCAGTTAAGCACATTATTCTTTTGTATCTCACTACCGAAAACAAGCATTATAAAAGGGTTTTGTTGAATTGTTTTTAGATTTTGAATTATAAGCAGCTACTGAGTTCAGCATCCCAAGATGCAGTGGGCAATACTATGAGAGGAAGTATGCAAGGATATTCATATATGTACACATATGTGAAAAATATATTTGCAAAGATGGTGCCTGGCACTCAGTATGCACTTTAAAAAAATGGTGTTGATGATTTTTGCACGAGACAGAATATAGATTTTACCTGTTGCAGTGAATAACAAAAACCTAAATATAATAAAGGCTTAAATAAAACAGCATTTTGTTTCTCTTCACTCGGAACTGATATGGCAGCTCTATGGTGTCCAGGTCCCAGGCTCCCTTTATCTTGTTACCTTGCCATAATCAAGTGGTATATTCCACGTCTGAGTCCAAGAAGGCTGCTGCCACGTCTGCCATCTCATCCACATGCCAGCCAAAGAGAAGGTAGAAAGAAGTTAGGGAGTTATTGTTCATTTGTCGTTCTGGTTACCTCTTTTGTGTAATAAACAACAACAAAAAAACTTAGTGACATAAAACAATTAATCATCTCTCATGGTTTCTGTGGCTTATCTTTGTTGTGCAATGTCAGGGCATGGACAAAAAGAGGTTCTACGAAAAGTAACCTCACAAGGTGATCATAAATTCCTAATTGGGCAGGTTAGGGTAGGCAGTCATATAACTTCTTTAAAAAATCTTTGTTGTTGAAAGTTTTACAGATGTCTACCCCTTTACCCCCCATTATTCCCTTCCACACAGTTCCTGCCCCAGGCCTTCACCACCCTATAGTTTGTGTCCACAGGTATGCATATATGCATATGTTCTTGGCTTCATCTCATCCTCCTCCTATCCTCCTCCACTTCCTGCCCCTCCCACTTTTTCTTCTTCTTCAAGAATACCCTCGACATTTCATATAATACTGGTTTGGTATTATATGAAATTCACACTTTCATAGGATGAACTCCTTTAGCTTTTTCTTATTTGTGAAGCTCTTTATTTGACCTTTAATTCTAAATGATAGCTTTGCTTGGTAGAGTAATCTTGGTTGTAGGTCCTTGCTATTAATCACTTTGGATATTTCTTCCCACTCCCTTCTGGCCTGCAAACTCTCCGTTGACAGTCCTAAGGGTGTTCCCTTGTAGGTAACTAACTGCTCTTCTCTTGCTGCATTTATTAAGATTCTCTACCCTAGTTGGTTTGGCTCAGTGGATAGAGTGTTGGCCTGCAAACTGAAAGGTCCCAGGTTCAATTCCAGTCAAGGGCACATGCCCAGGTGGGGGGCTTGAAGCAGGCAGCCAATCAATGATTCTCTCTCATCATTGATGCTTCTATTTCTCTCTCTCTCTCTCCCTTCCTCTCTGAAATCAATAAAAATATATTCAAGAGAGATAATATAAACCCCACCTCTCAATGAGAGAAATTTTAGAGATAGTGTAAAAAGATCATGTGGGATGGAAGAATGTAGTGGACAATTTTATATAGTATAATCTAAGACAATATAGCAACTTTATGGTAGGAATTATTTATTCATTTATGCTTTCAACAGATAATTTTTGAGTGCCCACAATATGTGAGACACATTCTAAGTTCTATGGATCAGTGGAGAATAAAACTGAGTCCCTGCCCTCATAGTAATTGTATTCTAGTGGGGAAGACAGGCAATAAACAAATTTTAATACCTGGTTTGGTAATGTGACTTTGTAGTTAATCAGTGACCAAAAGTAACCTTACAGGGTGAGCTAACCATAACTTCTGAACTGGGCAGGACATGGTGGGTAGCCATGCCCCAAGCTGTAATTTCTTAGATAAAAGGTTTACCTTTGCCTTAAGTAAGCCCTGTCCATTGCTCTTGTGTATCTAGGATAGAGGAGAGAAATACCAGAGAAATCTTCTTTTTCAGACCCCCAGAGAGGTAAGAGGGCGCACATGATCTTGCTAACTATCTAATCTAATAAAAGAGTAATATGCAAATTGACCTTCACTCCGAGACACCTAAGCCACGTCCCCCAGCCAAGCCATGCCCCCCAGCCAATCAGAGCAACTGTATGCAAATTAACCCAGCCAAAATGGCGGCTGGCAGCCACAGAGCTGGAATAAGCAGGAGGCTTGCCCTGGCGATGGAGGAAGCTAAGGTTTCTATCTGCCTAGGCCAGCTGTGGCCTCCACTCAAGGCAACATAGTTTCAATTATAGAAGATAGGTTTCAGTTACCTGCTTCCAGCCTTGGGTTCAAGGAAGCACTGGGAGCCTGGATTGTCCGGGGCAACCCGACCTGGGCTCTAGTTAAAGCAACAAAGTTTCAACTTTAGAAGTTAAATAAATTCTATCCAGCCTCACTGCAAACAGCCATCAGCCCCTCATCCAGGCTGGCCAGGTACACCAGCAGGGACCCGAACCCTGAAGGGGATGTGGCCAGCCTGAAAATGGCCCTCAGCCCCTCACCCAGGCTGGCCACACCCCCATGGGGTGAGGGTCCCCACTGGGGGGCTTGGCCAGCCTTCAAACAGCCATCAGCCCTTCACATAGGCTGGCCAGGCATGCCAGCAGGTGGACATCCCCCGAGGGGTCCCAGACTGTGAAAGAGCACAGGCCAGGCTGAGGGACTCCCCCCCGCTCCCACGAGTGCACAAATTTTTGTGCACCGGACCCTTAGTCATGTATAACCATAGAGAATCCCCCCTCTTGTTTTCTCTCACTTCCTTGTAATCTTCCCTACATTTCCTCCTAATTCCAATGCATAAAAAAAATCTACAAAATTGTCATTTGCCAGAGCATGTCATCAGTTTGGCTCAGATAAACACTTATAAAAGTTCTATATAGATTTGGAAATTCTTACACTGACAGTAGTTATGAATGCTATGAAGAAATTAAGGCAGAGTAAGGGTTTAGAAAACGACAGCATTTTTTTTTTAAAAAGGCCTTTCTTTTTGAGGAGGTGACATGTGAACAGAAACGCCAGTAGTCAGATGGACCAGCCACACAAGAGCTGAGAAAAGTGTATTCTAGGCAGACAGACTTGTCCTAGTAAAGGTCTGAGGTGGAATATAGCTTGGTTCATTCCAGTCCAAAAACAAACACATAAACACATGTGACTAGAGTATAAAGATTATGTAAGAGAGAGTCAGAGCCTATTAACAGGAACTATAGGCCAAGTAATTAGTCTGCATCTTATTCAAGTTCTATTTAAAGCAGTGAGAGTGATGCAGCATATATATTTAAAAGCTTCTTTTACCCACTGTGTGGTGAACAGTGTATAAGAGGTTCGAAGTGAAAGTAGAAGTTATTCTAATAACCCAGGCAAAAGGTAGGCTAGTAACCCTGGAAATAGGAAGAAATAGCCAGATTTGGAATCTGTTTGGAAGTTAGGGACAATAGGACCTGATGATGGGTTGATGTGGGGTGGAAAAAAAAGAGGAACATAAAGGATGACTACTAGGTTTTAGGCACTGGTTTGCATCGGAAATCTCTCTGACAGAGGTATATCAAAGTGTTAAGATTGAGGTAACCTTGCAGTGACCTTCAGTACCTCCCATTCCCACCAACCAAGGATAGAACTAGCCCCACATACTGAAGGTTACCTATCAGGGGGATTAGCTTCTCAGTTAAGGAGAGAAGAAGGAAGCAGGATGTGGACCAGGAGCAGGGAAGATTATTTTTGCAGTAGCAATGGCACAAAGGAATCAGGTACTCCCCCAGCACAAGCACAATGGAACCCTGAGGAAATCAGGCCTAGTAATTCTCTCAAAATTGTGGCCTTTCCTTCATTTATGCCAGGCACACAGTGGGCACTCCCTGAATACCACTGACAACAAAATTGATGTTGTTGGCTGGGCAGCACTGCCACTCATTTGACCAATTACTTATGAGCATTCAGCTGATTTTCCACTCTTGTAATAGTCTTCAATTTTACTACAAACACAATTAGGGCACATCAATGCACCACCACAAAAATAGATCTTACCTCCCACTGGATGTCTTTATGCATTAAATTTGTGTCTAACAGACCCACTATCAAAGTCCCAGGTAGGGTTCCTCTGCCTGCAGATGAACACAGTTGTAGGAAAAGTCAATAGACGAGGTCAATGTAGAATGGAGTCTACCTTTCTCCTCTTAGCTACCCGAGTCCACCTGCTTCTTCCCCACCATTGTACTATAACCTCCTATTATAACCTTGTTATAAAAACAATTAATCCAGAATGGCAGGCTTCTTACTCTTTTTACTCCCTGAAGTCAAACTGGAGTGGAGGTGAGGGTTGAAATTATATCCTTTTTCAAAGTCATACAGTTAAACCTTTTCTCTTTAGAATGTCTGTTTTTTCTTTCTAGATATTCCACTAAAGTTTATTTCACCATCATGGTTATGGAATATTGTTTCTTGATGTCAGAGATGTTGTGACTTAGACCCTACACATATTACCATGCTTCTCCACCAACAGCAACTGATGGAAAACAGAACGATGACAAACGCAAATCCAAGTAAATAGATTTGGAGTGGAAGTAGATGGCTATTTCCCTTTGTGCTCCGTTGCATCCATCCACCTCCACTCCATCCCTCTTAATGCAAACATAACCACGGAAAGCAAGCTCCTGATAATAGTTCCAGAATACATTTCAAACAAGAAAAAATTGTGGTTTCTCTAAATCATAATATCTAGGGCCAAATGGGGGGCCTGGGGGACCTGCGCATGATCCAAACATCTTTAATTAGTACAGCTAATCAATATTTGATTTGTATTTTTTGAGACACTGAAACACAGATTTCCTTCCCTACCTCACAGGTGTCTCAAACACAATGTTGCAAACCCAACCTACGTGTGACAGATAATCTCAACTCTTCCTCCTGGATATGATGGTTTGAGCCTTTCCTTTCTAGGGCTTCACTGATCCTCACTTAACTGTTTTTGGTTTTAGGTCAACAATAAACATCTTGTCTCATTAAAATTGATTTATTAAATCTTTGTGAGTGAATAAATAATTTACTGATTCTCTAGTCTTAGAGACTGAAGGCTTAGTTGTTTTAACAAATTGAAACTCTAGTCCTCACTCTCTTCTTACTTTCCCACTTCCTAAGAAGTAACTCTTATCAGCTCCTCTAAATTCTCATTGCCCTTTAAACCTAAATCTCATTTAACTTATTAATTGCATGTCAAAATAAAAGTGAACTGAAAGAGAAAACACACAGCACCAAATTACACTTTCCACAGACTGTTGTGGCTTTTAAATGCCCACAATGTTTTGATATTCCTCCTTTGAATGTGGGTTGAACTTAGTGACTCACTTCTAACACGTAAACTATGCGTACCTGTCTGTAACTTTCAATGTCAAGTCATGAAGGACATTTCAGCTTCCACCTGGCTCTCTCTTGGACAACTTCCTCCATGGCAGCTCCTGATCAGGCCCTGCCTCTCTCTCTGGGCCTCTCTCCGGGCCTCTCTCTCCAGACCTGATCTGCAGCCCACACCCCCACCTGCCCACCTACTGGCCGCCAGCCTTGCTGTGATAGGATCCTGTGGGCCATGGGGAGGTGCTCCATGCACTTCCTGGTGACCATTCGTTTGGTCATTACAGCCATTGGTTATATATATATATATATATACACACACACACACATATACATATACATATACATATACATATACATATACATATACATCTAAACTAATAAAAGCATAATATTGAAATTAACCATCTCTTTGGGACAGGTAAGCCATGCCCACCAGCCAATCAGAGCTACAATATGCAAATTAGCCTAGCCAAGATGGTGGAGGCCACAGCCCAGGAGAAGCCGCACACAGGGTCCAGCCATAGTGCAGGATGGGAAGAGCAAGCAGGCCAATGGCCGAAGCCGTGGGCAGGAGGAGCA
>PVJC01004268.1:42171-65012 GCA_004026665.1 Murina feae
CCCAGCCTGTGCCCTCTTGCAGTCTGGGACACCTCGAGAGGGGATGTCCACCTGTTGGTGTGCCTGGCCAGCCTGGGTGAGGGGCTGAGGGCCATTTGCAGGCTGCCCACAGCCCCTTCAGGGGTCGTGCACTGGGAGGTGGGAGGGCTGGTGAGTGTAGGTGTGGATGTTTCCCACCAGAGGGCCCACGATCACACATGTCTGGGGGGCCCCCATCGCTGAGGGGACACACCTGGCGCAGAGTTGGGTGGCGAGCCAGGGGCGGACACGGGTGCAGGATCGCTCGGTGGGGCCCTACTGCTGAACGAACACACCCGGGGTGGAGCCAGGCAGCAGACTGGCTTCGGATGCTCTGCACTGTGCAGCAGACGCTCCCGCACGCCCTGTGGAGGCCCCCGGGGGGCAGACGAAGGCAGCGGACCCTGGATGGGTGCTCCCGCACGCCCCCGAGGAGGCCCCTGGGGCGGAGCCAGGCAAAAGCCCCCGGGGGGCGGAGCCAGGCAGTGGACCCAGGACAGCTGCTCCTGCACGCCTTGCGGAGGCCCCCGGGGGGATGGAGCCAGGCAACGGACCCAGGATGGCTGCTCCTGCAAGCCTCACGAGGCCCCTGCTCTCCCACAGGCCTGGTGGAGGCCCCTGGTGGTGGAGCCATGCAGTGGACCCAGGACAGGCGCTCCTGGGTGCCCCGAGGAGGCCCTGGGCCGGACCCCTTCCCCCCACACTGAGCTGACACACCCGGCACAGCTGTGCCGGCCAAGGAGGCTCCCAGTGCCGAGCCGCCCTGCCAGCCTCCATCTTGGCTGGGTTAATTTGCATACAGCCGCTCAGATTGGCTAGTGGGCGTGGCTGTGAGCAGAGGCTCAGCCAGCCTAGGCAGGCAGTTGCAACAGAAGCCTCTGGTTTGCTCTAGCTCCGTGGCTGCCAGCCTCCATCTTGGCTGGGTTAATTTGCACACAGCCGCTCTGATTGGCTGGGAGGTGTGGCTTGGTTGGTGGGCGTGGCTTAGGTGTATCGGGTGATGGTCAATTTGCGTATTACTCTTTTATTATATTAGATATATATAATAAAATTATTTCATTCCATGTACATCCTTTGCAACTGACATCTATATTCCCATTTTACAGAGGAGAAAAGTATTTCTGAGAATTTGAGTAACTTATTAATAAATGGCAAAGCCAGACCTCAAAACCATATATTGGAAGACTAAATTTATGCTCTTTCCGTGTAACCACAAAAGATTCTTTTAAATTTCTACCGCAAAGAATAATCCAGTAAATACCTATGTGGACTTTGAATTTAAACATGTATCTTATCAGACAAGGTATTTCACAGTCTTCCAAAACCATATTAATCAAAAGCCTAAATTATATTATTGTCTTTATCCACTTAGGTTATTTTTGCATCCTTTTTAACACATTAGAGCATATTAAACTGATGTGAAAACTGATCATCTCAGATGTGCCTCAAACTTTCCTCCTGTGGTGAAATTTTTTTATATTATAACTAGAGGCCCAATGCATGAAAATTCATGCAAGAGTAGGCCTTCCTACCTCCAGCTGCTGGCACTAGCTTCCCTCAGGCACCCAGGACCTGGGCTTCGTTCCGGCCCCCGCTTCATCCAGAAGGACATCCAGAATGATACCCAAAAGGATGTTCAGTCTAATTAGCATATTACCATTTTATTATTATAGATGAGTTTACTGGTACCATTGCTTACTAATTTCATTCTTTATTACTCTCACATAGGCTATAAAATCTTAATGAGTTATTGGGAAAATTAATTCAAACATTTATATTATTAAAGGTAAAATAATCTAATCTAATAAAAGAATAATATGCAAATTGATCCTCACTCCGTTACACCTAAACCACACCCACCAGCCAAGTCATGCCCACCAGCCAATCAGAGCAACTATATTAAAATTAACACAGCCAAGATGGCAGCCGGCAGCTACAGAGCTGGAATAAGCAAGAGGCTTGCCCCAGCGATGGAGAAAGCTAAGGTTCCTGTCTGTGTAGGCCCACTGTGGCCTCCGCTCAAGGCAACAAAGTTTCAATTATAGAAGATAAACAAACCTCAGATACCTCTTCCAGCCTTGGGCTCAAGGAAGCGCTGGGAGCCTGGGTTGTCAGGAGCAACCCAACCTGGGCTCGGTTAAAGCAACAAAGTTTCAACTTTAGAAGTTAAATAAATCCCAGATACCAGTTTCCAGCCAGCCTCGCTGCAAACAGTCATCAGCCCCTCACCCAGGCTGGCCAGGTACCCCAGCAGGACCTCCCTCCCTGAAGGGGATGTGGCCAGCCTGAAAATGGCCCTCAGCCCCTCACCCAGGCTGGCCAGACACCCCAGGGAGGGACACTCAACTTGAAGGGACTGTGGCCAGCCTGCAAACAGCCATCAGCCACTCATCCAGGCTGGCTAGGCACCCCAGCAGGAACCCCACTTTGATCCAGGACACCCTTCAGGGCAAACCAGCTGGCTCCCACCCATGCACCAGACCTCTATCCTATATAATAAAAGGGTAATATGCAAATTGACCCTAACAGCAGAACCAGAGAATGACTAGTAACTATGACACACACTGACCACCAGGGGGTAGACACTCAATGCAACTACCCTGAGACCACCATGCTGGAGATGCTCTGGGTAGGCAGTCATTACTTCAGTCAACACCTGACACTCAATGCAGGAACTGCCCCCTGGTGGTCAGTGCGCTCCCACGGGGAGCTCTGGTCAGCCACAAGCCAGGCTGACAACTGCCTCTCCCACCTCCTCAGCAGAGTTAAAGATGTCTGACTTCAGCTTAGGACTGCTCCCTGCTGGCAAGTGGACATCCCCCAAGGGCCCCCGGGCTGCCAAAGGGATGTCTGGCTGCCAGCTTAGGCCCAATCGCTGGGGGAGCAGGCCTAAGCCAGCAGGTGGACATCTCCTGAGGGGTCCCAGATTGCTAGAGGGCACAGGCCGTGCTGAGGGACATCCCTGAGTGCACAAATTTTTGTGCACTGGGCCTCTAGCCTATATATATAAAGAGACAGGGGCCATCACAACTGAACAAATGACCAAACAGACAACCAATCAAGGCCAGCAGTAATATTTTTTATTTTATAACTTCTTTACCTTTTGAATTTTGAACCATACATAAGACTTCATGACTCTTTCAAATATAAGTAATGTGTATGTATCTATGTATCTGTGTGTGTGTGTGTATATATATATATGACAAATTAACCTAAAGGATATAAACATATCATCTTAGGGCAGTGAGATAAGAGGTTATATTTTTATTCTTATCTCTTTTTGCTTATAGTATTTACCTTGCAAGCAGAAAAATCATTACATTATAAAATTATGTCCTCTTTAAAATGGAAACATAAAAACAATAGGGAGAGGACTGCTCTGTTTTGCTTTGCTTTTCAATCCACATAGTAGTAGGAAGCACATTAATAGAAGGATCTTAGAAAGAACCTGGCAGCCTTATTTTAGCCTGAGAACCAGAAAGCAAAGGCAATATTAAATAATTCTCATGGTTATCTTAATTTCCACTTGTAGTAAGTCAAGGAGAACTATTCTTTCAACAGAGACCAATGCAACAAAATACTTTAATTTGCTTGCTCAAAATATAAGGCCCATTATTCATTAAGATGCCATTAAAATAAAGCCTAAATACATCTATTCTGAGATTTAGTCCTCTCAGAGCCAGAAATAGTCCACTACAATAATTGTGTAGAAACAGTTGTCTCATCATCATATGGAGCATTAACAAATTGTATCATATGTGAAAGACTATCTCTGAGAGGAGATAAATGAAATTGAGGGCAGGTATTGGAGTCCTTATCAGTTCATTAATGAACTAGCAAACTTTCTGTATAATAGCTAATACCACAGGGCCAACCCAGCTAACACCAGCAATGATACTATTGTATGTGGAGCAAATCAGCTCCTATAGGCATCCTCTCAGATACACCATGAAAAAGAAAGCCCTGAATAATGTGAATTTTAATGTTGGCTTTGAAAAGATTTTTTCTATAGGATAATCTAGGTCAGCAAGAAACCTTTACAGATTTGCTAATATTAGAGGTCTATAGAAGGAAATTGCTTTTAAAAAAAAAAAAAAGGCTGCACAATTTGTATTCTCTTGATTTTACAAAGCAGACAACATATAATTCATGGCCTCATATTTATCTTTAATATGTGGCTATTCAAGAATGAGGTAGTTCAAATGGGCTTTTTATTTGCTGGGTTAAAAATAAAATCTTGTCAAACTCAGCAGAGAATTAATAGAGCTCTGGGTAAGATTGGTTTTGCATTACAGGTGGATTTAACATCCCAATTTCTTGAGTCAGATCCAAATGCTTCTCAGTTCTTCTTCTCCCCCTACAGCAGTTAGAATAAAATTCTTGGCTCTGATTCAGAAGAGAATAATACATAAGTATTTAATGCTGGGCTTCAATGAGGAACACTGAGGCAAAATCATGTCTCCGTAATTCCCAGAGTTATAAAGAATGTTGAAACATCTGGGCAGTGGATGCTCCTAGAAAATTACCTTGGACAACAAAAGGGAGATATTTTCAAAAGTTCACTGAAGATCCTTTGAGATGGTTTGAAAACATGTGTACAACTTTTCTGGCCCCCCTCCCTTGAGAGATGGGGGGCTATGTCCCCTCCCACTGAATCTGGATTAGTCTTAGTGGCTTGTTTATCACCCCAAGAAGGCAGGGGAAGAGATTCTGCATAATTCTCAGGGTAGGTCAGAAAAGGCCATGTAGTTTCCTCTTAACTCTCTTGGGAAGCTCATTCCAGAGAAAGCCCAGTGCTGTGTAAGAAACCTGACTACCCTGAGACCACCATGCTGGAGATGCCCTGGGTAGGCAGTCATTACACAGCCTTGCTGAGCTCCCAGCCGACAGTCAGCCCTCCTCAGTCAAGCCTCCAGATTTCTGTGACTTCAGTCAACACCTGACTGTAAGCACGTGAGAGATCTCAAATGTGAACTGCCCAACTAGGCTCTCCCTATTTCTTGACCCACTCAATTGTGAGCAAAATAAATTGTTTATATTAACCTCTGCAGTTTTAAGGCAATTTGTTACTCTTTAACTCAAATTATGAAAAAAAAATAGACATAGTGCTTCAGCCTTTTAATGTCTATAAAATCAAGATCAGCAACCTATCTTTATTCCTTTAAAAGCCTTTGGTATCTTTCCAATCTGCTCTGATAATTCTGGTTCTCAATAGTCCATTGATACTAAAATCTAGAGTTTAGATTGGGCTAAAAATGATTGGGCTGAGATGCCAATAACTTCAAGAATAAGTTGGTCTCTTTACTGGTCAATACAATTGATTATTCATGAAAGCTGAACAAATGCCACTTTAAGGAGAAATCAGCGCAGAAGATGCCATCATTCAAGACATGCTCAAAGGTCTGAGAATATTGACTACATAGAAATACCTCACTTGAGGATAGAAATCATGCTCGTGTCTGTTCTTATCCCTAAATATTTTTCATTCTCTACTTATATTATTCAAGGTCAGAATGAAATCTTGGGTGGGGTTTTTTGTTTGTTTGTTTGTTTGTTTTTGGTATTCTCCCCAAAGCACAACCATTTTTAAGGCTAATAACCCAGGCACATCTAGAGACAGCAGGGTTTATGATAAAACTTAATTAATGGTCCAGGTTCATCCATATAACTGATTGTTATAGAACATTTAAAGTCCCAAACCTAAATTTATCTGGCATAAATGTGGGATGCTTAGATAGATTCAGTGAGCTTCGGTTCTCACTTGATTTGCCAATGAAGCTAAGAACTTCCCAAGATGGGTGAGCATTTTCAAATGATAAATGACAAAGCACCTTGACTGCATCCATTTAGATAACCTCCATATGGCATTAAGAATGAACTCAGGCAAAACAGACTGACTGCATTTTATAGTTCTGGGTCCAGTTCACTCACGACACTTGTCTCACCATAATGATAAATTCTCAAGTAGATAAGAAGGGGAGCCATACCTGTACCTTGGCTAAGGAGTGATTTTAAGAATCTTTCCTGAGTTGTGATATTCTATATCACACTGCTTCAAAAATGTTCTGTGGCAAAGAAAATTCAAATTTCTTTATTAC
The DNA here is from genome assembly GCA_004026665.1 of Murina feae. Classification (NCBI taxonomy): domain Eukaryota; kingdom Metazoa; phylum Chordata; class Mammalia; order Chiroptera; family Vespertilionidae; genus Murina; species Murina feae. The sequence goes on from PVJC01004268.1 coordinate 48,288, forward strand.
AGACATTTTAATGATTTTCAATCATTCAACGTCTTTTTAGATCACTTTGTATATGAAACAAAGTTCAACTTACTGGTTAAGGAGGTTATTCAAAATTAATTAAAAGAAGTTAATCAAATGTATAAATTAGTTAGGGTAGTTGGAGAGTTTCAAATAAGTCCTATGTGATGTCTATTACATGCTTATTACCCTTCAATAAGTCATTTATTGAGTGCCTATTATATGCCCATGATGGTTGATGAAAGATGGACATCTACTATGTTTTCTTGACCAGCATCCATTTCGCATTATTCTAGCAAGAGAACCCTTATTTTCATTGGGGAGAATTACCCTTTCTTCATCTATAAACCCTATATTTTGTGTGAGGTAGACCCATCCCAACCTCCACTTCCAAGTATGGGAACATATTTCATGTTTTGCCAATCAGAACATTTCAGGAAGGGGGTGAGGGAACTGTAAGTTGTAGGTAATAAATAAGCAGGTCATTAAAAGGGCTGGACTCCAGTGAGCACAGAATGAATTCCATGGAGTATGGAATTCAGGAGAGGAAATGGGGAAAGGTGAGGGGCCTCAATGCCTGCTGAGGAATTTGGACTTTTTCCTGGGAGCCTTCTGAGGGCTGTAGGCAGGGGAAATATGAGATTATATTTGTGTTTTTATAAACTAACTCAGTCTGCATTGTGGAGAATGGCTTTTAGAGATCTAAGATGGAATCAGGGAAATAAGTGGGAAGATTGCTTAGAAATCTCAGCATGTGATAATTTGTCCTGCACCAAGGTTGTGGTGATGGGTGGAAGAGAAGAAATTTAACAAGGTAAAAGTTGATTGCTGATTGACTGAGGAGAGAAGGAGGAAGGACGAAGAGGGAGATTCGGGCTGTCCATGTGCAAACCCTGTATTATGTTGCAAACATCTTGGGGTAGGACTTGTGTTTGGTTCATTTCAGTATCTCTCACTTAGGAGGAAGGCTTAAATTAAATATAGTGTGATGGTTAAGAGCCAGGATTCCGAAGCCAAATGTTTGAGTCCCAGCTCTACCACTTACTGTGTGATTTGGGCACTATACCAGGACCTTGGTGCCTCAGTTTCCTCATCTACAAAATGGAGAAAACACCTGGACCTATTTCACACAGTTGTCGTGAGTACTAAATGAGCTATTCCATGTATAATACCTAGGATAGTTCTGGAACATTTCAAGAACTATGTGTCAGCTACTATTACTAATCTAATCTAATAAACTAGTAATATGCAAATTGACTGTCACTCTGAGACACCTAAGCCATGCCCACCAGCCGATCAGAGTGGCTGTATGCAAATTAACCCAGCCAAGATGGTAGCCAGCAGCCACGGAGCTAGAATAAACAGCAGGCTTCTGTTGCAACTGCCTGCCTGGGCTGGTTGAGCCTCTGCTCATGGTAACAATGTTTCAATTATAGAAGCCACGGAGCTGAAACAAACAGGAGGCTTCCTTACCTGCCTAGGCCTTAGCTCAAAGCAACAGTGTTTCAATTATAGAAGATAGATAAACCCCAGAAACCTGATTCCAGCCAGCCTCTCTGGGACCTTGGGTCAATGGGAGCTGGGCGCAGCCTGAAAGCCTGAAAACGGACCTCTGCCCCTCACCCAGGCTGGCCAGGTACCCTAGTAGGAACTCAAACCCTGAAGGGACTGTGGGCAGCCTGGCAACAGCCTTTAGCTCCTCACCCAGGCTGCCCAGGCACCCCAGTAGGGACCCAAAACCTGAAGGGATTGTGGACAGCCTGAAAATGGCCCTCAGCCCATCACCCAGGCTTGCCATACCCCATTGGGGTGAGAGTCCACACTGGGGGGCTTGGCCAGCCTGCAAACAGCCATCAGCCCCTCACCCAAGCTGGCCAGGAAAGCCAGCAGGTGGACATCCCCTAAGGGGTCCCAGACTGTGAGAGGTCACAGGCCAGGCTGAGGGACCCCCCTGAGTGCACAAATTTTTGTGCACCAGGCCCCTAGTCTATAATAAAAGCAAAATATGCTAATTAGACTGGATGAACTTCTGGATGACCTTCCAGACTAAGCCACAGCACTGCAGGGGCTGAGGCAGAGGTAGCCACAGTGGTGGCAGGGGGTGGGGGGGCAAGCCCCTTGCACAAATTTCGTGCACCAGGCCTCTAATATAATATAATCTCAATAAATATTACAATAATCAATTAGCATTTTCCCCAAACATATATCCCACAGGGACCTTAAAAATGCCTTTTGGCATCATATATCTTGGTTATCCACTCCTTGGTGCTGACAATAAGAAGGGTTACAAGCTATTTTCTGGTGTTGGTTTGTGCCTTATTTGTTAATCCTCAGCCAAGGATATTTTTTCCATTGATTTCTAAAGAGAGTGGAAAGGCAGGAGGGACAAGGAGAGAGAAAGAGAGAGAGAGATACATCTATGGTTGCCTCCTGAATGCTCTGATTGGGCCTGGGGATCAAACCTGTAACCCTTGACTGGGAATCACCCATGACCCTTAGGTGCTCAGGCTGACACTCTAACCACTTAACCACACCAGCCAGGGAAACTACTTTTTGTTTTTAATAAAAGTACAACAATTTTTAACAAGAAAAAAACTGACAGAATAAAAAATAAGTATTAACAAGCCAGAGTCAAATTGGGAAAAGCAGGGTGCCTAAAGGCAAACACTGAAGTACATGCTATTTAATATCTTTATTAATGATCTGAAGAACAAAGTAAGTTGTACATTATTCTGCAGAAAATCATAAAGAGTGAGAAATAGACCAAAGGAATAATCTAGAGACCTTGGAGAGGCATGCAAGTTTAAGTGTGATGAGCTCAATTTACAAGAACATAAAACAATTCACTTAAGAAAAAATACTATGAAGCATAGTCATAAACTGAGAATTCTCCGAAAGACCAAAAAGGCTTAAGAGGATTGGGGGTGAAAGTCAATAACAAATCCACAGTAGCTTATAATGTGCTGCTAGTAGCAGGAAAAAAAAAGCGGAGGGGGGGGGGGAATAAGGGGAATGTGGATGTTCTAAAGGAGGAGCAATATGAAATTACTGGTACTGAGAGTAGAATTACACATGCAGTAACCTAGGTTATTCCAAGTTACCCCATAGTTTTCCGATTTCTCCTTTAGAAAAGCATCTAGAAATATATCCCTCTCTATAAAAATGTTTATCTTCATCTCTATACCCCCAAAATAGCAAGGAAACATAAGAAATAAGCCTGAGCAAATGGAAATAAACGGGACCCTTTTCACAGTGGAAATAGGCTCCCTAATAAAAAACTGTCTTTTAGTTTAAGGAATTTGGGTGAACAGTGATAGCACAGTTACTGGTAGAAGCTAGCTAACTTTTAAAAAGATGATGGGTGCTACAGGCATCAGGCTTTGCCATATTTATCTATAAGAGAACATCAAGGAAAAAAATACATTTCAATCATTCATTTAGCCTTTCAGCAAAATTTATTGAGAATATAAATAATAATGACGCCAGGTGTTGTGCAATGCCTAAAGAAACAAAAACGAATGAGAATAATACTCCTGCAAGAAACTGGCCCTTAAGCTGATAATGGTAAACCCAGGGATGGATGTACATATAGACAAGAAGCCTCAGGATGAAAACTTGGACCTCATGGCAGGGAGAGCTAAGTCGGGAGATGCCCTAAGCAGTTTGTGAGGCTAGAGCATCAGGTTCAGGCTGAGAGAGGTGAGAAATGACACCACATATCACCAGGTTCCTAAGGAGTTACTGATGAGAATTAAGCCAAGAAGGGTAAGAGTCAGTTTAAGGCTTTGTTTTATTTTAATCCTCATCTGAGTACATGCTTACAGAGAAGAAGGGCGGAGGAGAGAGAGAGAGAGAGAGAGAAAGAGAGAGAGAGAGAGAGAGAGAGAGAGAGAGAGAGAGAGAGATCAGTTGCCTCTCATAGGTGCCCCAACCAGGGATCAAACCTGTGACCTAGGTATGTGCTTTGACTGGGAAGTGAACCAGCAATCTTTTGGTGCACAGGGCAATGTTCAATCAACTGAGCCATTCCAACTGGGCTTAGGTTTTATGGGCATCACTCTGGCAACCAGTGTGGAGATTAAATTTGAGAGAAACAAACTGGGAGATGAATGACATCTAAGCGTCCAAGTGTAGAGTGCCATGAGTAACATCTGATGTTTTTACTAGGCTGCATCCATGAGTGACCTCTTGCCTTAGAAAAGTGCACTTGGATTTCACTTGAGGAAGACCCTTCCCGAATGTCTTCAGGTTTGATGGATAGATGTGGGCAGGAGACTGGGGCTAGACTAACCATACTCATCCTTTCTCCCTGGATTTGAATCATGGGCCAAAAGACAAACTGAAAACAAATTCATTCTTTATCCCTATGGCAATGTCCTCAGGGGATCTCACTATTTTCTGTCCCCTGAATCCTCTGAACCCCCTAGGACCTTTCTACACTCCTGCTTGTCCCTCATGAGGCTTCACTTTACCTCTGGAGTCTGAGATTCCATTCTCCCCTTTTTTGGCTTAAATTAGCCAAATTCCCATCCTGTTACTTGTTATTAAAGAAGTCAAACTAATAAAGGTGTGAGAAATAGTTAGAAGTTAAAATAACTAGGGCATAGTTTCTACAGTTCAAACTATAATTTTATTAAGAAATATGGCTAACTGTGGAAGATGGTATGGAGTTTCCTCAAAAAGTTAAAAATGGAACTCCCATTTGACCCAGTAATCCTACTTCTAGGACTATATCCCAAAAAACCAGAAACACCAATCAAAGGATATATGCACAATTTACATGATCATAGCAGTACAATTTACAATAGCTAAGATTTGGAAACAGCCTAAGTGCCCATCAGCAGATGAGTGGATTAAAAAAACTGTGGTACATCTACATAACAGAATACTATGCCACCATAAAAAGGAAGGAACTTTTACCATTTGCAACAGCATGGATGGAACAGGAGAGCATTATGCTAAGCAAAATAAGCCAGTTGGAGAAAGATAAATATCACATGATCTCACTTTTTTGTGGGGTATAATGAACAACATAATTTGATGAATAAGAATAGATCCAGCCCTAACCAGTTTGGCTCAGTGGATAGAGCATCAGTCTGTGGACTCAAGGGTCCCGGGTTCGATTCCGGTCAAGGGCATGTACCTTGGTTGTGGGCACATCCCTAGTAGGAGGTGTGCAGGAGGCAGCTGATGATTGTTTCTCTCTCATCGATGTTTCTAACACTCTATCCCTATCCCTGCCTCTCTGTAAAAAATCAATAAAATATACTTTAAAAAAAGAATAGATCCAGAGCAACCAAAGGACTTACATGATTGCATATTAGCATATCCAATGAACACAGACACTGGGGTGATGGGGGCTTGCCCAGGGTGGGAATGGCTGGTGGTGGTGGTGGGGGGTGTCAATCAGGGGAAAAAAAGACAAATATAAAACTTTAGACAATAAAAAAAGAATGGAAGTATTAGATAGTTCCCTATCTAATAAAGAGGAAATATGCTAATTGACACTCATGCTGTTGCAAAGAGGGCAGTGCCCACTGTTAATAAGAAGGGAATATGCTAATTGACTGCCCGCCCTCAAATACGGCATCACCCACAGCCACAAGATGGCAGCACCAATCCCCTCAGCCCCCCAGGCACCCAGGGCCAGCCTGAGGCACAGGTAACCAGGGTCCGCCGAGGCTTGCACTGCTGGCGGTGGCAGCAGCAGAAGTGTGATGGGGGCATCGCCTTCCCCTGATTGCCGGGTCACCTCCCACCCCTGAGGGCTCCTGGACTGTGAGAGGGGCAGGCTGGGCTGAGGGACCCCCCATCCAGTGCATGAATTTTCATGCACCAAATTGCAAAAATTAAAAAGTTCTAAAACTGGCACCAAAAATTAACAATCATTTGTAACTACTTCAAGTGAATCATTCAAAAAAATTATTTGTGAAATTATTGTTGTTAAGGCACAAAGTAATTTAACTTTCAAAGATACTGGGTTTCTGCAACTGGCATTTGAAGATGTTTAAACCTCGACTTGAAATCCCTTAAAACGTATTGAAGAGGCATGTAAAATCAAGTCAAGACATCAGGAAAACTATTGAAAGGAGGACTCCTAAGCATTTTCCCATAGAGGGAAAGGGTGAAGTACTTAAAATGATTTTTTCCATTAGGTATGGCAATGAAATCAATTTGAAATTATTGAACAGCCTACATTATAGCACAGAGAAATTTTGTTCTAGAAGTCTTACTTAAATTACTGACATCAGATATTTGAAAATGTATGACTATGAAATCTGCCTTCAGGTAAGATACCATGTATGCAATTATTCTTTTAATTTCAACTAGAGAGATGTGCCTTTTAAGCTTAATACGAAAGGTGTTTTCTTAAAAATTATGTTACCCATTGTACATATAATTATACAATCATGGACACAGGGCCTTCTCTTTTTCTAATAATTGAGGGTTATAAATTAAGGGCTATTCCCATCCTGGAGTTAAGTACCAGCAAGATACATAATATCAGGTCATACCCCTGTTCAAAATCTTTAAGGATTCACCATTTCTCTTAGAATGAGTCCACACTCTTTATACGTAACTTTCAGAAACATCTGTCATCAACTCACAAGTTCTTTCAAGTTTCAAGCTAGATGCTGACAAAAATGTGCTGTCTTCTCCACTCTTTTGTCCTTCTGTATCTTTCTCCCACTGCCACCATTTTTGTCCCTCTGCCTCTCTGTCCAAATCTGGCCAGTGCTTAAAGATCACCTGAGTTTATCACCTCTACCCAGATCACCCTCTTTCATGCTCCTCCTACCAGTAATTGGCATTGATCAAACATCATTTTGTGTGATTACTTTTCTTGGTATATGTTCACCTACCATTTCCATGACTAGGTCATTCACCCATTCATCAAATATTGCCTGAATTCCTACTATGTGCAGACATGATTCTCCATAGAGAGAACTGAATAGTGAGCAAATCAGACATAGATATGGTCTAGTTGGGGAGGAGGATAGAAATAGATCTTTTTGTTAATCAAATAATCATACAGTTTAAAATGAAATCATTTTGTCCATTAAATAGCTATAGCTTCTAGTAATAAAAAATCTTCACCTCAAAATGGCAAAATGTGCTCCTCTCCCAGGAAGTCCAGCAGTAAAGTGAGACTTGCTTACAGGTGTCTCAGTGCTGCCGATCACTTCCTGAAGTCTCTGTCCTCAGGCTGGTGGCAGGATGGTTGGAGCTATTCCAGGTACTCCTCTTGGTCACCAGAGACAGAAAGTGGACTGTTTCCCTCTGAATCCTCATCTCCACAGCAAGACATACCATCCCCACGGCCACCTGGCACACATCCCTTTTTGTTTCATTAGCCCAGCTCCTAACCAGTCATTGGCAAGAAGATTTACTGTGAGATGGAAATAAGGTCATCCTCTCCTAACTCACATAGGGAGGAGCAGACACCTGAACAAAATTCAGGTTTTGTTACTAAAGAAAAAGGTGGGCATGAATGATGAGTAGGCACTAGCTGTGCCTAATGCAACTAACTACTAACTACTGACTGGGCGTTATGAAGGGAGAAAACACAATTCCATGAAAGTATGTAACAAAGGTAGAAGACATAAAGTGCAGTACTGTGAAGATAGGCCATCAGATTTGCAGGATATTTAGGAGGTAAAAGCAATAGGCCCTGATGATGAATTGGACAGAGTCCTGAGGAAGATGGCAGCATCAGCAATGACCTCCAGTGTTCTGGCTTGCATCTGCCTTGAATAAGTCAGACAGATGCTGGGGCCATTTCCCAAGCTAAGAAATATTTGAAGGAGACTAAGTTTAGAAGAAAATGAAATCATAATCCCAGTTCAGTGCCTGTGTTTCTTTAGCCTTTGAGACAGCCAAGAAGCAATATCCATGGAGCAGTTGGCTATTTGGCTCTGGAGAGAGAGGAGTGATCTGGGCTGAACATGTGAATGTGTGAAAGCTACTTATAAGAGGTCACTGAAGCCATGGGCACAGATGCAATGTTCCTAGACAGAGAAAGTAAAGACTGAGAAAAGGAGAGGAGTTGAGGACCTCAACCATTTAGTGGTTAAAGATAAAAGCTGAAAGGGGACTAGAGGAGTTGCCAGAAGGTAGTACATTGCAAGCATATTGTATTATAGTTCATATTTCCTGATTGGCTATAATTAGTCTTTCCATTTAAACTCCATTAATTAATCATAATCACAGTTACCACCTTCTAAAATCACCATTATTCTCAAATGATCCACAATTTAGCAGTTCATTTTATTGCAACTATTTAGATTTGCACATCTACTGTATACTTTTGTTTGGGTCCCCATTGGCAATGACCAGCTCTTGTATTTTCTTTGTTTTCAAGATCATAGCACAATATTCTTCCCACAGTAGTCAGTTATTCAACAGATAAGTACATTGATCCTGACAGTCCCCATTCATTTATTATATCCTTAATTCTAGGCTATGGAAAAGGCTTACTGTTCTTGTATTGAGTAGAGTTCTAGGCCTAACCTTATGCTGCAGTAAAAAGAACTAAATTGAGGAACCAACCAGACTATTCTAATCCATACCTATTATGTTCCAAAGGTCAAAATTATCAGAAGACATTTTTTACTAACTATTCCTTTGCCATTTAATCTGTAGCTCCTAATTATTTTTCTAATAGAATGGTTAATAATTCACAAAGTACAAAAATGAAGATTGTGACTTTGAAGAAACATGCCCCCCTCCCTGTTTTAACTAGATATGAATTGCTAATAACATTAGACTGCTGTCAATCAAGCAATATCATTCTAATTTTATGCTGCTAAAATGCATTAAGATTCATTTATTCTCTGTCCCTTTAATGGCCAACATTTCAAATTAATTTTAGAAACTCAGTGGATAATGACTGTAGGTTGTCCCACTTCTAAGAAGTTGGGACTGAAACACAACCTGTAGTCATCCAGTGGACATCTGTCCAGTTGGCATTTACAGTAAAGACATAACAAAAACAATTGTCATATGAGCCTGTAGAATCATTTCAAGAGTCCAATAAACCCCTATCCAAAAGGGCAACTTAAAATATGACTGCCTGAATAATTAAGAGGGAAGTATTTTCACATCCATCAACAGGAAAACAAAGGCACGGTCCCTAGTGAAGAAGAGAGCTGGTGACCACCAACAGCAAGTCTTGCCATGAAAGACCAGAAATTCCAGAATTCTCCCTACATCTCAGAATTTCATGTCAACATCTGTGACATTTCAGTGGGGGGGGGAGGGGGGAACGGACCACACTTATTATTCGTGAAGAGCCAAAAACAAAAGAGCTGGGTGTGTTATAATGTGCTTTGAACCAATCTATACAATTTACTTGCTTTGTATCCTAAAGCTCTGTGCCCAATAAACCATCAGTTAGGCTGTCAATCAATCCCCAAACCCATATTGAAAAACTTCTGCAAGTCCGTGTGGAGAGGAGGCGAAGATGCAAAAGCAAGCTGCCCAATCTGGTGCCTTTCATTAAATTCTAAAGTCACTTGTCTTTGTCTCTGTATTAAAAGAAATGATTTCACATCCAGTCTCTCCTTTAGAAAGTGACAGAACTCAACCATTCAATATTTATTACTTCTTTTTGGCAATCTCATTTAGCTAATGGAAAATCAGGTACATTCATATGTAATTATTAGAGATTGAAAAATTATAAAATGTCCAACTTTTCTTTCTATGGCACACACATACTCCCAGGTTTTACTTTACGGATGTGAAATTAACACATGCAGCTGTGACATGTTAATAAACCTCGTATAACTGACAAGTTTTCAGTTTGCTGTATTTATGTGTAGTGGGATAAATAGCCAGTTAGAACTTCTTTATTATTTTTAATTCTACCATACATTGTTCACTAAAGTTATGCACTTACTAACCACAAATTTACCCAAAGGAAGGAGAGTTTAGGAGGGTGGCCGGAAGTGGGGAACCACACACCACTTCTACACTCTTTAGGTACACGAGTAGTCACCAAAAGGCAGTGATTGGGAGAGAGGTCTGCATTGGTGGTTGGGCTCACTCTGGCATCATCTGGGGTCACTATGTGACCTATAGCCATTAACCTCATGCATCTGACCCTCACTTCTTCATCTGGAAGATGGAAATAAAATTAGTACCAAGGCTGAGAGTAGAGAGTAGAATGTGGTAAATGAGGCACTAGCCTAAGAGCAAAATTAAGTGTGCCAAAAACTCAGTAGTCAAGATAAATCAGACATTAATGCTCTATTTTAAGAAATTAAGTTGGCAATCAACATGTATTTTTATAAAGTTTTATTGGAACCAGAGTTTCCAGTTAGGCACACAGAGTTAATGAGGCAGAATCATGCAAGTACGGGTTGGTTCTCTCTTTATTTAAAATGTTGATATTTGTTTAGCACAGTATTTTGCATGAATTTTTAGTTTTGAAAGTATTGTATTGAAATATTACTTACCTTGATTACTGAAATTTTTGGCACTCATTCACCTTACGGTATCCTGGCCCCAACTCTCACTATACCTACCTTATTGGGAAGATTACATGAGACAATGATCTAGATATTGGCCACTGGCCACTCTGCCCTTCAGTCTATTCACCCTCATTCTGCATTTCCTTGGTGCACCTCAGTTGCAGGGCACATGCTGACAGGTCCTGCCTTCTGTACCCAGCCTCTCTACTTCTCTGTCAATAGTTTTCTCCCACGCAGAGGAGCTTCCAAGGCCTTGAGCAAAGCATTCAGAAATGCTGGGAATTTAACATCCTGGGGGGAACCCTCAAACAATGTAGATAGTAGTTGATGAATAAATATGCCCATTCACTACACGGAGCTTTCTTCCCAAAGGCTGTTAGCAAGCAGAGACATGGTGACACAGGGTTTGGTAAAGGAGGCACTCTTTTCAGGAGCAAAGAAGTGACAAAAAAAAAAAAAAAAAAAAAAAAAAAAAAAAAAAAAAAAAAACAACTCAGGAATGAGACTGTCAATGTAAGAAACCTGTAGAGAATTTTTATGAGATTATTTGAGCAAAACTGACAACAATTGCTAGGAAGCAAAACCTCAATGCATTGAGAAAATGCTCTGGTAAATGGCAGTCTTGCACCTTATTTTATATATCAGAATTAAAGGAGAAGAAATAAGGGATTTAGGGAGAAGAGAGGGTTAATGGAGTCAAAAGGGGGACATTTGTAATACTTTCAACAAAGATAAAATTTTTAAAAAGACATAAGGGGGTTACCTGAAATCCATTGGTGGTAGATTAGGGAGGTGGGAGAAAACCAAGTGGGGAAATCTCTGGAATTGGATAAGAGTAAACTGGAGAAGGCACACATTTCTTTTACATTGGTGGGTACAGGAGAGTTAACAATGCGCATTTGCAACACATAGAAATGGTTTCGTGGTCTTGTGTTCAGGTGTGCCCTGATGGGTCTGTGAAAAGGGGGCTACTCTGACATTCCAAAGGAATGTTATTGTAGATGCAAAAAGATAGCAGATACGCCCAGCCAGTGTGTCTCAGTGCAACGTTGAGCGACCTATGAACCAGGAAGTCACGTTCAGTTCCCGGTCAGGGCATATGCTTGGGTTGCGGGCTCGATTTCCAGTGTGGGGCATGCAGAAGGCACCAATCAATCATTCTCTTTCATCATTGATATTTCTATCTCTTTCTCCTTTTCCCTTCCTCTCTGAAATGAGTAAAAATATGTATTTTTTTAAAGATGAAAGGCTCAGTTAAGGTCAAGATTAACCTTTGTCAAGGAAGATACTAGCCTAGGACAGGAATACTCATCATGACTCCCTCTAGTTAGGAAGTTTGGTCTATGTGCTTATATGTGGTCTCTGAGTTTACAAGTCTGCCATATAGGCCTCCCCTAAGCTTGTCAGGCTTAGTATGTGGCCTCTTTATTCATCCACAAAGTAATTGTTGTCTTAAACCAATGCTTAAAAAATAATCAATGGTAAAGTTGAAAAATAGAAACTAAGATTGCTTGATTTGAAGAAAGTGAGTCTTAAGCTCCACATAATTTCATCTCTATCCTGAAAGTGGAAATAGAAATTTAGAGTTTCATAATTTAACAGAAGAAGGTGGTGGGAAGAAACAATGAGGAAAAAGTTCTTCTCGTGTGAAATGAAGTTCCCACTTGCCAGGATCTCTTCATTTTCCATTCCTAGCATCATAGCCCTTTTCCTTACCAACAGATTACTCATTCCATATGAAAAGTATGACTACAATGTCATTGCAAAACAAACAAGGAGGTATAACCGAACACATTTGGCCCAAAACACATTTTTCCCTATAGCCAAAAATCATTTTTTACTTCCTTATTAATAGAGAAAAACAAATTCAAATATGTAAAACAAACAAAGGAGCTCTATGTGTTTTAATTAATTAGTTTCTACAATTCAACCCAATTTTTAAAGAGAAGCCAACCTGAGTCTGTCAAGAGCACCAATGAGATGCCTAGTTCAGTGTCTGTTGGAAGAGCTACCTCTTTTCATGTTTGTACTTAATGCCTTATGACTTCAAAAACCTAAACCTAAGATTTTCTTTCCATAATCCATCACTGAAGCACAGAATGCTACTATCTCCCTTGTTCTTGCCAGTTTACCTCCCTCCTTCATTGAGCCAATTACTGAGAAAAATCAGTGCTTTTGCTGCCAATGAGAATTGGAAAGGCTGTCTGGGCCCGGCAGTTTGTTTTGTATTTAGCACCAAGGCTTTCATAAAAAGCATGTTATCCTAAAATAAATAATCCTGGAGGGCTGGGAATGTAAAGTGTATTATTGCTCTGTCAAAAGTGTGTTGCTTCTTGATCTTCATACCATTGCCTCGGAGAACCTATATTCAGGCCAGTAGCACCTCCCTGGGTTGTTTCTGTTCTTCCTGGCTCCTCCACCTGCTTTGCACCATGGCTGCCTCCGCCATTAGAACACACACCAGCCAGCATTTCTTTCAACTCTACGCATAGCCACCAGTCAGGCAAATATTAGGTGCATCCTATTTGAACCTAAAATCTGAAGACCATTCCGAGAAGAGCCCATGCAGAAAACACTGGTGAAAGTCAGTAACAAGTAAGAGTAGACAGGATGGCCCACTACATTCAGCAAGAATCCAGTCATCTTCCTGAACATAAATGCAGGCTCAAAGGGAATATGTTTTTTGTCTCTCCAAGTAAATTTCAAAGTATTTTATTAAAACTCCATGCACAGCTTAATAAGAAATTAAAAGATGAGCAAGATTTTTTTCCTCAGCCAATGTCATATCCCATTAAGCTACATTGATTTAATGTAAAATGAATCCTATTATAATCTTCCAATCTAATAAAAGAGTGATATGCAAATTGACCCTCACTCAGTTACATCTGCAAACCATGCCTACAAGCCACACCCACCAACCAATCAGGAGCAAATATGCAAATTAACTCAACTAAGATGGCCGCGTCCAGTCCACCTCAGCCCGGCAACTGAAGTACCAGGCCTGTTAGCCAGGCAAGTGGTGGGGGAGGCAGCGGGGGCAAAGGGGCAGAGCCATCAATTGCAGGAACCTGGGAATGGGTGGAGCCAGCCATCGCAGGGGTTGGAGGGTCTTCTGCCCAGCCCTGAATCCTAGGCCAGAGGTGGAGCTGGGATTGGAGGGGCAGGGGTGGAGCTGGTGATGGGAGTGAACTACAGAGGAAACACCATTTCTTAATACTCATTGGCTAAGCTCCCTGTATGCCACTGATAATATTCTTAGTAACTTGCATAATAAGAATCCAAAAAGCCATCTAGGATTTTTCCATCACACTCCTGGAGAAAAAAAAAAGAAGGTCCACTGCTGGAGGGCTAAGAAATGTCATATCCTGCCCTAGCCAGTTTGGCTCAGTGCATAATGCCTCAGCCTGCTAACTGTAGAGTCTGGGTTCAATTCTGACCAAGGGCATGTACCTAGGTTTCAGGTTCCTCCATGGCCAGGACCTGGGTCGGGGCATATGCAGGAGGCAACCAATCCAAGTGTTCCTCTTACTTTGATGTTTCTCTCTGTTTTTCCCCTTCTCTTCCACATTCTCTAAAAATCAATGGAAACATATATTCAGGCGAGGATTTAAAAAAAAGAAAGAAAAAAATGTCATATCCTATGAAAAACTCATCTTGAAAATGCCTAAAGAAAGTTGTCATTTTTTGATGATGAAGGGACTGGAGTCCGTGTTGATGAAAACACCTTGGTGGCTGTGGTGACTGGCAGTGGCTGTAGCAGTGGAGTGATGGGGCTGGTGGCTTCCCCTAATTAGCCTGGTTGCCTCCCACAAAGGGAGGCCAGACTGCGGTTTAGGCCCGCTCCCCATGGGGAGCAGGGAGTGGGCCTAAGCCATCAGTAGGACATCCCTGAGGGCTCCCAATATGTGAGAGGGGGCAGGCTGGGCTGAGGAACACCTCCCTTCCTCCCTGCCCCAGTACATGATTTTCGTGCACTGGGCCTCTAGTGTTAAACATAAAAGTACATAATTTTTGCCCTGGCCAGTTTTCTCAGTGATTAGAATGTTGGCCAATGAATCGAAGGATCACAGGTTCAATTCCCAGTAAAGGGCAGGTATATGAGCTGCAAGTTCATTCCCAGCCCAGTCTGGACACATGTGAGAGGTAACCAATTGATGTGTCTCTCTCACATCAATGTTTCTCTCTCTCTCCCCTCTGCCTTCTACTCTCTCTAAAAATCAATGGGAAAATATCCTCACTCCTCAAGTGAGAATTTAAAAAATAAATAATTTTTTAAGGAGCTAAACAATATTATTAGTCTAAGTGCCAACCACACTGTGTAAAACCCAAGTGGGTGGGTGTTGGATTGTTAAAAATGTGTAGAAGTTCAAGAAGTTTACTCAAGAACAAATGTCCCCTCTGAAAAAAATACTAAGCAATTATGCACCTTGAAATGCAATCCATTCCAATGGTGGTTTAAAATTGTTTGTGGAGAAGACAGTTGGAAAATTAGTCTGAAAAACAAGTGATAGATTAGTATTATTAGAATAAAATCTGAAATAGAAGAAATTGGCCAGAAATTCAATTTTAGAAAATTGAATCAACATGATTATATTGAAAAGCTAGTGCTTAGGTTTTGTGCTTTAAAATTATAATTTTCTCTAAACATTCCCAAAGTCTCTTGTGAATAGTTTTCAAAATATAGGTTGGGGCAAAAGCAGGTTTACAATTGTGAGTACATGAAGCACAGAGTTTATTCCTGTATTATTATTTATTAATTATTATATAATTTTCCATAAGAACAACTGTAAGCCTACTTTTGTCCAACCTGTATATTAAGGGATGGATTAACCAGATAGCTTCAGGAATGACACATTCTGGTTAATCTAATTTGCTTCAATCCTTGTTCTTGAAATTCTTTCTTGAATGTCTTTTTAAGGGAAGTGTACTGAACTTCATCTTCCCTTGAGAATCTTGGATGATTGAGCATCTCACAGAGCTCTGAAACCAAAGCAAAAATTCAATTGCACAGGTGCAGATAAGAGGCCCTATTTGGGGAAGAGGGGTGGAATACAAGCCACACTCATGCCTCACCTCCTCCGTTGCCCAACTTACATATAAAAAGCCTGTCTAACTAAGTTGGGATTAGACTTTAAAAAGGTGGTGGTGGAGGCCTGGCCACTGTGGCTAAGTGGTTAGAGCATTGGCGAACTCACCAGAGTCACAGGTTCGATTCCCAGACAAGGGCAAATACCTGGGTTGCAGACTCATTCCCCAGCCCAGGTGGGGCATGTGTGGGAGGCAACTAATTGATGTGTCTCTCTCACATCAATGTTCCTCTCTCTCTTTCTTTCCCTCTCCCCTCCTCCCCCACCTTCTACTCTATCTAAAAGCAATGGGGGAAAAAATCCTCGGGTGAGGATTAAAAACAAAAAAGATGGGGGTGCGAGTGGAGATGTATTAGTCAGGGTTCTCTAGAGAAACAGACGGACTGTAGAGAGAGATTTGTTCTAAGAAATTGGCTCCCAAGATTTTGGGGGCAGGCAAGTACAAAATCTGAGGCTAAGCAGGCATGGCCCAGGGAAGAGGTCATGTTGCAGCTTGACTCTGATGGGGGCCAAAAGTTTTGCCTTCTGATATTTAAGCTGGTTATTAAGAAACTAGGGGCCCGGTGCACAAAAATTTGTGCACTCGGGGTGGAGGGAGTCCCTCAGCCCGGCCTGTGCCCTCTCACAGTCTGGGACCCTTCAGTGGATGTCCTATGATGGCCCCAGTCTGCCAGGCACCTTGTGTGTGTGTGTGTGTGTGTGTGTGTGTCACCACTGGAGACCTGCCCCCAGCTGCATCTGAGGCTCGGAGCAGTCCTCCTGTGTGTGTCTACCTGCTGGGGGCCTGTCCCCAGGCACACCATCAAGGCTTGGAGCAGGCACCCCCTCTATGTTGATCTCTCAGACTCTTGCCCTCCCCTGCATGTTGTTCTCTTTATTGAGCTGTGGCCAGGGCTGGGTGCTGCCTGCCTCCCAAGCTTGCCTACTGCCCATCTTCCTCCAGCCACCAGAAAGCAGGGAAAACCCCACCTCGTGGTCAGGCCAGCCTTTTCCTGCTCCCTGATCCTCGGAAGGGACCTGGGAAGCCGCCAAGAAGGCCGCCAACACTTTCCCACTTACCCGTCCCCTGCTACCTTCCTTTCCCACTTCCCGGTGCCTCCAAGGGGTCTGGGGAGCTGCCAAGCAGGACCCCGGCCCCTGCAGCCTTGCTTTCCCGCTCCCCGATG
>PVJC01004269.1:0-64927 GCA_004026665.1 Murina feae
AGAGATAGAGATAGAGAACGATCATTTCATTTACAAACTTGGACTTGAAAACTCACATCATGATTCAGGAAAGTGGCTAAGAAGTAAGATGCTAAGAAAACAAAACATTAAGGCTGCTTTTTGTGTGGGTGTGGGGTTCAAATGAGTACTACCAGTGAAATATAGAAATCTCAAGCTGAGATATTAACTCTAAAACTGGTCTCAAGCTCAAGAAGTACTTCAGCATAAAGGAAATTGAACTCATGAGGAAGGAGTGGGCAGTAACAAACAATAGTGAACACATAAATTGTTAAAACATGTTTGCAAAACTAAATGTTAAACCATAAAAGATGTAACAACAACTGATTTAGAAGAGTTTTTTAAAAAGAGGTATGACCAAAATACTAGATAAACACATAACATGGAATATGGGAGGAGGGAGTTA
This sequence comes from Murina feae, assembly GCA_004026665.1. NCBI lineage: Eukaryota > Metazoa > Chordata > Mammalia > Chiroptera > Vespertilionidae > Murina > Murina feae. The sequence goes on from PVJC01004269.1 coordinate 425, forward strand.
AAAAAGGAAATTAAAGTGTTCAAGGTACTTGTTTTGTACCTAAGAAGGATAGAAATAATGGCAAATTTTAGACTATTAGAAAAATATAAATTAAGTGTATTTGTTAAAATTTTGAGGAAAATTATCACTAAAATGTACTTGCCAGCCAGTGGAGGGGGGAAAAAGAGAGATAAAATAAATGTGATCAGTTCAATAGAAGGCAGAAAAGTAGGATAGGGGCACAACAACCAAAAAAAAAGCATATCAAATGGAAAAATTTTTAAAAGATGACAGAAATAAATCAAATAAGTCAGTAATCAAAACACATATAAGTGGATGAAATATGTCTACTAAACTCTAGGTCCATAGTGCTTACAAGCAACACATCTAAACAAAAGGATATAGGAAGGTTGAAAATAAAAGATGAAAAAGATAAATTGAAAAATTAACCAAAAGAAAGCAGCCATAGCAATAAAATCGACAAAACTTAATTCTAGGCAAAAGCCATTAGTAAAGATGAAAAGCAGCCTATCTATATATAAAAGCCTAATGTGCAAATTGTCCCCTTGGGATTTCGACCAGGATACTGGGAGTTTGATCACTCCCTATGATATACACTTGATCACCAGGAGGTGGCGCAGAATGAAGGAAGAACCCAGACAGCAGCCAGGAGGCCCCAATCAGCCTTGATTGCTGGCCAGGCCTAGGGACCCTACCCATGCATGAATTTCGTGCACCAGGCCTCTAGTTTCATAATAAAAGGGCCAACCTACCAGGAAGATACAACAATCATAAGCCTGAACACTTGTAAATAGCACTTTATCAAACTAAAAATATTAATAAAATTACCAGGGAACATGAAAAGTAATGGGGAGACATTTTAACATACCTTTCTCAGAAATGGCAGATCAAACAAAAAAAAATTGAAGATAAAGAAACCAAAAAAATTTTGAGGATAAAGATTTAAAAAATGTTTACATGTCTGATCATATGCACTTATATGTGCATATGAGGGAGGAAGCCTCGTCAAACTCTATAGAATAAATACCATACAGAAGGCATACTATGACCACAATGTAGCAAATTTAGAAATCAACAGTGAAAAGGTAGACCCTCTCCCCTCAAAAATTTGAAAACTAAAAAAAAGTCTGAATAATTCACAAGTTAAAAAGGAAATTATGATGAAAGTTACAAACCATTTCAAATTAAACAATGAAAACAGTGCATCTCAAAATTTATGAGCAGCAGCTGTAGCAGTTAGTTACAAGGGAATGTATAGCTTTAAAAGCACATGTTAGAAAATAAGAAATTATGTTCAAAAGGCTGAAAAAAAGACAAAGATGGTAGAAGAAAGAATAGAATAACACAAGAGTAGTAGATGGCAGGAAATAATAATGATAAAATAGAAACAAACAATAGAGATGCTTACCAAAACCAAAAGCTAGTTTTTTAAAGACTAATAAAATATGACTTAATAAATATATTTTAATGATAAAATATACAAACCTCAGACAAGATTTATCAAGAAAGGGAGGAAGGAATGAAACTTTAGATACAGTAAGAGTTTATAAAATTATAATACTATAACAGAATATTCGTGCCAAATTTTTTGGAAATTGTCAATTTTTGTAAATTGGTCCCCTTTTTAGAAAAATATAAATCACCAAAATTAACTCAAGAAGGAAAATGAAACCAGAACAGATCAATAACCACTAAATAAACTGAAGCTGTAATTCAAAAAGTTTCTCCTGCCTGGCTTGTGTGGCTGGGTTAGCTGAGCATCATCTCATGCACCAGGAGGTTGCCAGTTCAATTCCCTGGTCAAGGAACATGCCTGTTTATGGGTTCAATCCCTAGCAGGAGGCAGCCAATGAATGTTTCTATCTCTCTCACCCTTCCTCTCTCTGAAATCAATAAAACATTTTTTTTAAAGTTTCTCCTATCCCCCAAAGGCATTAGGCTGAGGTAGTTTTATGGACAACCTTTACCAAACATTTAAGGAATAGATAATTCTTACTTTACACAAATTGTTCCAAAGGACAAAACACAGAGAGTGCTGTCAAACTCATTTTAGGAATCTAGTATAACCTTAATACCTGAACTAACAACAATAAAAGCAAAATAATAGGCCAATATCACCTATGAACACAGATCTTAAAAAATCTTAAATAAATAGCTATTCAAAAATCCGACAAGGTATATAAAAATAATCCAGCAAGTCTGTGACCAAAACTGCTAGAGTTCAATATATCCATTCTTCTCTTTGTCTATCCACAGCCTCCCTTGCAGCTAGATACCACCAGGTGATGAGATTTCAATGTGATGTAGGTAAAAGTGTTGTGTGTAACTGTCAGGAAGTCTTATTAAAAAGGAAACACTTCTTCCCTCCTACTGATCAGAATGCAGACTGGCTAGAGCTTGACCTATAGCTGCTTGGATATGAGATGATACACAAAGGGTGGAAATGCAGCAAGATAAAAGAAGCCTTAGGTCTGACACTTCACTTCTGTATCCAAGCTTTTTACACTTGATCTTAGCCAAAAGGCTGAGAAGCAATGTATCCAGACTTTTTAAAATATATATATTTTTATTGATTTCACAGAGGAAGGGAGAGGAAGAGAGAGAAAGAAACATCAACAATGAGAGAGAATCATTGATCGTTTGCCTCCTGCACGACCCACACTGGGGATCGAGCCTCAAACCCAGGCATATGCCTAACAGGGAATCAAATCTTGACCTTCATTGGTCAACACTCAACCACTGAGCAACATTAGCCAGACTGGGCTGCTTCTTCTTCTTCTTCTTTTTTAATGGCAGGGAAAAACATTAAGACATTAAGGCCCTATTACTCACAGCCAAACTTAATCCAAACTGATAATAATATCAAGTAGGATTTATCCAGGAATGAAAGAATGGGTCAACATGGAAAAATTCATTAATATAATTCACCATGTTACAAACAAAAAGAGAAAAATCCATGATCATCTAAGTAGTTTCTGAAAAAAAAGCATTCAATAAAATTCCACTCTCATTTTATATTTTTTAAAAAATTAAAATGGCCCTAACCAGTTTGGCTCAGTGGATAGAGCATCAATCTGCAGACTGAAAGATCCCAGGTTTGATTCCGGTCAAGGGCATGTACCTTGGTTGCAGGCACATCCCCAGTAGATGTGCAGGAGGCAGCTGATCGATGTTTCTCTCTCATCGATGTTTCTAACTCTCTATCCCTCTCCCTTCCTCTCTGTAAAAAATCAATAAAATATATTTTTTAAAAATTAAAACTCTTAGCCAACTAGGAATAGAAAGGAATTTCGTCAATCTGACAAATAGTATTCATCAAAATCTGTAGCAAACATCATCATACTTATGAGTGGGAACTAAGAAGATATCTGCTAACATCAGGATTAGGACAGGCATGGTACCCTCAACAGCGAACTGGAAGCCCTATTCAATGCACTATTACAAAAATAAATTAAAAAGAAAAACAGATTTAAACAAACGTCCTTATTTGCAGGGGGGGGGGAAAAACCTGACTATATGGAAAACCCACCCTGATTGTCAGGTAAACTAGGGTCCTAATAAAAGAGAGGAGGGCAGCAAAGTTGCTAAATATAAAACCAATATATAAAACCTAACAGTGTCCCCATGCACTAGCAATGCCCAATTATAAAGTACAATAGAAAAAAGGTTCCCCACAAGATCTCCCATAATGCAAAAGACCGTCACCTTTCCCCTCTCCCCCATATCCACTATTACTTCCCTCAAATTCATTCTCCACTCAGTAGCTAGTGATCTTTTATAAACATAAATTAGATTATGTTACACTCCTTTAACCTCTTAATAGCTACTCATTAGTTATCATTAAATTCGACTTCTTTATCATGCCCATGCTTGGCATGACTTGGCCCCTGCCACTGCCCCATTCCACACTGGCCACATAAACTTTCTTTTAGTTCCTGATGCAGGTCAAACTCTTTCCTGTCCCAGCACCTTCACATATGCTATTCCCTCTTCCAGGAAAGATCTGCACCTGAGTGTTTCTAGTCAATACACAAGTCTCAGCTTAAATGTCTCCTGCTTAGCTTAAATAAGGTCCTTTCTCTCTCAGTTCCTGCTTTTTTTCTTTCATACTCCCACCATAATGTGAACTAATACCCCATTATATGTTACACTGTAATGAGTAATCATAGTTTTATTCATGGATGATTAATTCATTGCTTTGATTCCTCTCTAGACCATAACTTCTATGAGGGCAAGAGTCAGGTCTTTGATGTTTCCCTGAGCATTTAAACAAGACCTGTCATATACTTAATAAGTATTTTCTGAATGAATGACTCAGTGGATGAATGACAGAATTTGCTGGTTTAGCCAGAGTCTCAGTAGAATGCCTACTGTACTCTTCCTAGAATTTGGGCTTGTGAGGAGGAATAGGAGGGCCCCAGAGGTGTATCTGGGTGAGGGACCAAAAAGCCTCATTGGGAGTGAGTGAGGAGCACATGGGCTTGGTTTATGATCCATGGGGCAGTATTAGAGGGGGCAAGGGTTCTGAACACAGAGCTGCACCCATCCATACCTCCTAACTCAAGTCATAGAAATAATGTTGGCCATGAAGTGCTACTTTTCTGTGATCTTTGTGAAATAAGAAGGGTTTGGAGGATAATAGCTTTCAGGAGTGAAGGGGGCAACAAAAGCGAATTTTTGCCATCCTTGATGGTGGCATGCAGGGAGAGCTAGAGTAAGAATAGAGGCACACACACAAGACACTCTAGGAGTTCCAAGAAATCGTTGGGGGAACTTTAGGGGCGGCCCAACAATGGCAGCTGGAATAGCGCTGCCAGGGGACTGCTACTGGGACTCTAGTTTTATTCCTCCAGTGGGTATGGTTTGAACAATACGGATGACCATGTAACTCTTACAGCCAGCCCTAGGCAGATTCCCAGAAACCATACTTAAGGCCACCTGCCTGGTAGCATTGTAGCCCAGAGGGCAGATGGGCCACATGGACACTGCCACCTGGTCGTCAAAGAAAGCATCTTCCCACGGGAACTCAACAACAGAGTGACTTCTCCCAGTGTTCCCTCCAGAGCTCACAATGCTGATTTTCCCATGAGAAATTAAGGAAGTGATGTTTCTGAGGCCACCTAATGCCAGAATGCTGGCTGCTGGTAATGCCACCATCTTGGGTACACCAATGACTCAGGCATATAATAGGTACCCCCAACTGGTTAAATGCTGTGTGAGCCAAGTGCAGAGGCGTGCTATATGTGCCCGGGGCCCCTGAGAGGCAATCTTCAGATTTATTTGTTTTTCTTTGAGCTCACATACTTGTACACCACAGGAAGTTAACAAGGGATTGGCAAAATTCTGATATCCCCTGTAAAGGACAATTGTTGGAGACCTGGTCGGCACCTACCTATTACCTCTCCTTACCACTCCCTGCCCTCAACCTCTGTATAGCTCCTGTCCACCTCAGACCACCAGGGACAGGCATGGGAATAAGGAGAATTTAGAAGCCTGCTACTAAAATATGTGCCCTCACTTTAGATTTGTTGACTGCCTATTCTCTGTGGATAACCTCAGTGGCTGCTCTGAGTCCTCCCATTAAACGGGCTTGGTCTCAGCCAGGAAGAGAGAGAGAGTGCCCAGAGAGACCAGGCCAATGAAGTGGATATGCAGCCTTCTCTCCTCTTCTCCCGCAAGGAAGCTTAGGATGGCCCCACTCAGACCTACCTCTTGTCCTCTTCCACCTGGACGCCTATGGAGTGGAACTCTCTTCGACTCCTGTTCTCCGTGTCCGAGTCAGAGATAGTCTCCACCTGGTGGCAAAGTTGGGGAGTCAGTGGCGGGGGCGAGACCAGGGACGCAAACCCTTTCCAGAGAGAAAGGCCAGCAACGTTTGACACCCCCAGCCAGCTGGCAGATCCTGCAAAGACAATCTGCTTGAACAAGATGAGAGACTCAGGAATCAGCAGCAGCAAGGTGGCACATTCTGGGAACCACTCTCCACTCGCCAGTAGGGATGATGGTGCCAGGAAGAAGGACAAGGGTGTGGGCTGAGGCTGCTTGGAGCAGCCCTGTCCAGGCCCAGGCCCAGGGGCTACCTGCAGCTCCAAGTAAGCCAAGGAAAAGGTCTGTGCCTCCAGAAGGCCCCGATGGCCCACTCCACCCATCCCCAACCGACCCTGCCGGAGTTCCCGGCTGCCCTGCTCCTTCCATACCTGCACCCCAATGGACGGCCGCCACTTCCGCTGCCGCGCCAGGCTCCGCAGCTCCTCCCTGCCAGGAATGGTCTTGATGATGAGTGTCGGGGGCTTGGGGCTGGCCCGAGGTGGCACCGGCGCCAACTCCAGAGTGCGCGCGCCCATGGCGGGGCCATCCAGCCCATCGGCGGAGCTGCAGCGCCGGGCGGGGCCCTCGGCCGCGGTGAAGCTCTCGTGGGCAGAGTCGGTGCTGCTCTGGGCGGTGATGGAGATGCGGGGCGGGGCCTGGCTCCCCGGCGGGATGGGGGGCGGGGCCTTTCTGAAGTTGAAGGCTGCGGCCAGGGACGCAGAGACGCAGCGGGTGAGCAAGGCGTCCGTCCGGCTAGCCTCGGTGTCCCGCCACCCCACACACCCGCGCGGTGCCCAGGGCCCCACGTGCTGCCACGCACAGAGCCAAGGGTTGTTCCCCCCATCATCCACCCCAGAGGGCAAGCGACCTGCCCAAGGTCACAACGCACAGCTGGGGGCAAGCGAGGGGTACTCACAGGAGCCGGGCCTCCCTGAGACAGAGGCAGGGGCAGCAAGGAGGGGCAGGCAGTCGTCGTCTTGAGAGCAGCCGGCCTGGATGGCCCGGAGGTAGCTGTGGCTCCGCATGCGGAAACAGCCGGGCAGGTCCAGGGCGTCCACGGCTTGGGACTCAAGCTCCCCAAACACAGACCCGCACACAGCCTCCAGCTGCTGGCTCAGCTCGTCGCTGAGCTGGGGACAGGGACCGAGAGGATAGTTACCGGGGTGGTGGGATGGGGGTGTTTCTATGTCTAGATCTGCAGAGGCGGTGTCTCTGTGCGACTCTTCTACATTTGGACTAAAAGAAACACTCATTCTCTGCAAAGAAAGATGAAGGCATCTCTGCCCTGTGCTGCTCCCCCAAAATGCCTTAAGGCCAGACTGAGGGGTCCAGTTTTTCCTCTAAATACTCCTCCCTCCGCCCCCTTGATGCCTCTGCCAGATGTGTGGCTGTACCTCAACCTCCAGGCCACCTCATCTTCCTCTCCACCTGTGCTCTGGGTGTAGGGCTAGCCCCTCACGTTTCTCTCACCTGATCCTGACTTGACAGGCACCCTCTTGCCCGCTATGGGGGTGCAGGGCTGCAGGGAAGGCTAGCTTTTATTTTATTATTTATGAGCCACTACACTGTAAAACTGATTGAAAGCAACTTATAGAGATATACACCATGTGGCAGGACAGAAATAACAGGTAAGTGATGGAGCAAAAATTATTAACTTTCAAGTTTCCAGGACTCCGCCATCTTCTGCCCACTAACTAGGGCTACTGGTTCTTTCCCCATTCTCTGCCTCTAAGGGAAGTTCAGCCATTGCTGGATGAGGAGGTTCTTGTTTTTATTTTTTTAATCCTCACCTGAGGATATTTTTCCGTTGATTGTTAGAGTGGAAGAGAGAGGGGAAAACAGAGAGAAATATTGATGTGAGAGAAACACATTGAGTGGTTGCCTCCTGCATGAGCCCCAATCAGGGCCTGGCCAGGGAGGAGCCTGCTACTAAAATATGTGCCCTTGACCAGAATTCAACCAGGGACCCTTCAGTCCGCAGGCCAACGATCTATCCACTGAACGTTGTTCTTGTTTATATTTTTGATATTTTGTGATGCAGAACCCATAGGGTTACCAAAAAAAATTAAGGCAACTAAGAAAAGAGCAAAACAAAAATTTTGTTCACAGAATCCTGTCACACAACACTGCACGAAGACTAAATATACCACGGAGGCTGCATCTTCATTTGTGTTATATGAGCAAATTGGCTTAAAGGGAAAAAAATAAAGGTAGGCAAAGAAAGTGGTCCAGTGGTAAGCTCTACACCCAGAGCACAAGATGAGTGCACATCTGACCCCGAGCTTCAGAGCAGCCAACGCATCAAGGGGTACAGCCTAAAGGGTTGCCCACACGAGTTATGAAGTGAGACCAGCTGAACTCAAGTGCTGGCCCTGCTACCTCTTAGCAGTGTGGCCTGAGAAAGTTATTTAAAGTTTTGGGACCCCTGTCAAATGGGAATGATAACGGTACCATTCATGGTCTATTTGAAGGACTCAAAAAAACAAAAACAAAAAACCCTGTGATGCACTATGTGCAGATGCTGGCACACAGTCAGCACTCAGTCAGCAGCAGGCAATGGTCTCAGGCCTGTCTGGCAAACACAGGCCCTCGTTCATGAGAACCACAGCTCTTCCTGTCACGGAGCCCAGGAGAAATTCCCCCACGAGAGGCCCTGGGATAAAGTCAGGGACAAGAGCCTCAGTAGCATCCCCATGGTGAGTGCGACAGCAAGTATCCCAAGGCTGTAACTCGTGACATCTCTCAGGCTCATGGCATCATATTTACGTGCAGTCCACAGAGGCCCAAAGGAGAGGCTCGATCCATGTGTGAAATACAGCTCCGTGTTTCCGTAACAGCCTCAAAAGCATAATATGCTACCACAAGATTCTACATCAAATTGAGGAGGAATTTTTCATCCCGTTCTACCAGTGGGCAAACTAAGGCCCAGAGGGGGCTGATGAATTATCTGAGGATGCCCAACTTGTACGTGGTAAAACCAGTGAAGTGCCAGGTTTCCTGGCTCTCATGCCAGGCTGACCGAACCGCAGAATCTCCCGGAGAGCTTGATAAACTGACGTGAATTCAGGCCCCCGCCTCAAGGATCTGACCCCAGAGCTCTTCAATATGCCTCTCTTTGCTCTGGCTGCTTTGATGCGCAGAGCCAAATTAACTGGAGATCCAAAACTCAGTGGTTCCAAAGTGGGGCCAGTCATTTAAAAAAGGACTGTCTTGGACCTCTTTTGGCAGCTTTTTCTAAAGGAACTTTATTACAAGTGTACAAAAGTCATAGGCCATGGAAAAATCAATCCGAGATCCTGGGAAGTTCGCCCACATTTGACTGGCATAAGCCCCGCCCCTGGGCAGCTGTGGCTTCACAATGACTCGTGTGAATCTCCCTCTCGGTTTCCTATCTGTGGGCCTCTGGGGTACCACGGACCTGCAGTGGCAGGGTATGTCCTGAGGCTCAGGAGCTGATCTAACTCCTGCTACTTCTAGGCCAGGCTCAGGATACTCCCCCACTAGAACCAGTCCAGCCCAGAGGGTCCCTCGTGGAGCAGAGAGCAATCTGGTCTCCAGGAAGGAATCCAGTGATGGAAGAACTCGCACTTAGCAGCTTATCTCTGTACCTCCAGCCCGCTTCCGTGTGTAAAGCGCTCGGCATAATAGCTGACATGCAGCAGATGCTCAAGGAACATCAGCTACTATTATTAGTAGCAGGAGGTTCTTAAATCGCCATGGAAATACCTCGCAGAGACCTCTCTTTCCCAGGGGTTCTGAAGCTCTTGAAATCCCAACCATATGTTATCCCCGCAATGAACTCCATGGCAAGGCAGAGAGAGAAAGGATGAGACGCTTCCTGGGGCCACACACCTCCCATCTCTACAGGCCAAGAGGAGTTCCTGGAGTTGAACAGGAGACCAGGACCCAAGGGAAATACAGAATCATATAGCCTCTCAGAGGACTATTATACCTCAAGTTGATCTTTACTGTATTACGGTTATGAAATTGTAACATAATACTTTGAATTCTCCTATTATTCCTGCTCCTTAGCTCCCACTTTCAGAGGAGTCAAGGTCAAAAGAAACCTCTTGGGAAATAAGAACCTGAGCCTTTCTCCAACCCAGATTCAGACTCAATAAATATTTCCACGAGTGTGGGATATTTGGAAGAAAATACTCTGTTGGGACTCTTCGAAAATTATCCATGGTAGACTGTCCAACTGGGGACTAGGCTGTATACTTTATATATGGCATACAGTTTAGATAACCTTGAAAAACCCTCCCATTTCAAAACACCGGATAAAATATAACAAACGTTGCTTTATATGCATAGCTGAGCTAGCAAGAAAGCAAGATAAGTCCCCAGGGGACAAAAGCAAAGAGGAAACTGGAAATTCAGAATATTAACTGTGTGAGCCAATGCCGCAAACAGCCTAGCGGAGGTGGAAGGGAAGGAGGGTTGCTGGTCTCAGTAATCAAAGGGCTTAGGTTTTAGCACCCACTTGGAGACAGCTGTAAGGCTCTGGGCCCACATGAAGCATGGAACCAAATGAGAACTTGCATAAAAGTAGGAAAGGAGAACCTTGGATGAAAAGTAAACTAGGGAAAGATAAAATTAGCACAAATTGATGATAAGGAAGCTAGCCCATACCAGGGGTCCTCAAACTTTTTAAACAGGAGGCCAGTTCACTGTCCCTCAGACCGTTGGAGGGCCGGACTATAGTTAAAAAATAAACTATGAACAAATTCCTATGCACACTGCACATATCTTATTTTGAAGTAAAAAATCAAGGCGGCAAAAACACCCGGCGGGCTGGATAAATGTCCTCAGCGGACCGCCCGCAGGCTGTAGTTTGAGGATCCCTGGTAGGCACTGTGGGGAAGGGAAAGAAAGCAAACCTTTTAAGAATTTGTACCTACAAGCTAATCTTCTCACAGACACAGGCTTCTGTGTCTGCATGGGCCTGCAGGGGCCAGACCCACCTAAATGAAAATTTAACATAAAATGGTCCCAGACCAAGAATTGTCTAATAGAAGTCCAAAATATTTGGGGGCGGGGAGGGGTGGGGGGGGGAGGACTACTCCTAACACAGGCTCAGGATTCTCACAGATAAAGCTCCACTGAAGATGAGCTAATTTTTTTTTTTCTAAAGATGAGCTAATATTAAACTGAGAGACAGACAACCTCTGACATGGCCCCTAATGATTTCCAACTGCTGGCATTCGCACCCTTGGCATCGCCGCCCAGTGAGTGTGAACTAGACTGATTGGCCCGCTACTAATTAACAGAATATGGCAAATACAATGGAATGTCACTTCAAAGATTTGATTACAAAAAGATTGTGGCTTTCATGTTTGATACCTTCTCTCACTCTCTCTCAGAGCCTTTGCTGGGGAGGGGCGGGGAGAGGGATAAGCTATATTATGTTGTGAGTAGCCCTATGGTGAGTCCCACATGTCAAAAAACTGATGCCTCTGGCCTGCAATACCTAAGGCCTGTTGACAGCAGATCTTCCTCCAGACAAGCCTTGAATGACTGTAGTCTTGCTAACACCTTGACTGAAGCCTGTGAGACACTGACCCAGGTGGCACCCAGCTATGTTGTGCTCAGATTTCTGGCCCACAGAAACTGTGGTATAATAAATATTTGTTGTTCTAAGATACTGTGCTTGGGATAACTCATTATGTAGCAATATATAACTAATACAAACTATGACACAAACAAGAACTAAACTTCTTGAGAATTCAAGGTTTACCTGAACAGCAGCTAGTGTTACCTTAGTTCAAACACATTAGCTTTTAAACTATGCTTAGATTTCTAAAACTTAAAAGATAAAACTAAAAATATGAGAATAAAAGCTTTGAAAAAAAATTATGAAGATTTAAAAAGGAACCAAATCGGATGTCTAGAAATGAAGAAAAAAAGTCAGTGAAATTATCACTGTTTAACTCATTAACAATTAATGAGTTAAACAGTAGATAAGACACAACTGAAGAAAAATTTAGTGAACCAGAAGAAACCTCTGAGACACTTACCAGATGGGAGCATAGAGAGGCAAAGAGGAAGAAAAAATGGAGAGGTTAAGACACCTGGAGGAAAGAATAAGAAGCCCCACATACAACTAATAGGAGTGTCAGAGGAGAGACCAGATAGAATTCGGAAGAGGCAATACTTGAAGAGATAATAATGATGGTAGCTGAGAAATTTCTAGACTTCCAATTTCAGGCATGACAGAGAAAGGAGAACACCAAATCCTATCCCACCAAGACAACTATAAAGATGGACAAAACTGCCAAAAATCATTATTTCATCACTCTGAAAATCAATCAAAGAAGCATGTATTAATGAAAAGTCCTGAACTTTGGATAAGAACAGCATGAATCTGTGGTATCCTTACCTGGAGCTGCACCCATTACCTCCAACTCCTAGCTCTATTAGTTGCAATAGTTCAACAAGGGTGGAGCAGGCTGTGAAAACTAGCTGCTTCAGTGCTAATGGCAAAGGGGCCTCCCCTAACTGGAGCATCGTCCGTAGACTGGAGTGTCAAAAACAGGAATAGCCAGCAGCATTGGGAGGCTGAGGTTTTGGCATTGTTTGGGGCAAGCTATGGACTGGCAAACTAACCAGGAATTTAATAGGGAGTTCCAAGTGGGGGCTGAGGTCCCCAATAAGCAGTTTGATAAGCTCTCCACATATCCTGGGTTAATTGATAAGCTCTCCACATATCCTGGGTTAACTAGAGGCTGGGTGCATGCACACCAGAAACCAGAGAGGCCCTGAGTCAATGGAGTCTGTGCACATGTGCAAAGGAAACACAGGAGAGCCTGGTGAAAGGTAAAAGCCAGGGCAGACCTGAAAACAGTCTGAAGATTATACTTCCCAGGCCATACATAGAGTCATAGCAGAGAGAAGAAGTCTTACTGGCGTGTGGTTTTGAGTATAGCCTCTCACCAATTTCTGGCTGAACAGTAAGCTATGCAGACACAGGGGCAACCCCTGGGAAATGAGGCTTAAAAATCAAAACAAGAATAAAACTGATGGAGACAGAAGAGTTTGCATTTGGCAGGGAAGATGGATTGTACATATTAAGTCTTGAGATTAACAAATAAACAAAACAATAACACCTTTCGAGAGGTAAAGTAAGAATCTTGAGTTGCTATAGTATATTACCTAAAATGTTTAGTATTCAACAAAAAATTATGAAATATTCAAATAAATAAGAAAATTTGCCCAAATGTTTGATTGATCAAAGACTACAAAGCAGCTATTATAAATATGTCCAAAGAAACAAAGGCAGCCATGTTGGAAGATTTAAAGGAAAGCACTGTAACAAAGATTTAATGAACATAAAATTCTAACAAAAAGCTAGAAATTATTTTTAAAAGAACCAAATGAAAATTCAGAAGCTGAAAAGTACAATAATGGAAATAAAATAATTTATAGGAGGGCTCACAATCTAATATAATAAAAGAGTAATATGCAAATTGACCGTTACCCGAGACACACAAGCCACGCCCACCAGCCAATCAGAGCAGCTGTATGCAAATTAACCCAGCCAAGATGGAGGCTGGCAGGGAAGCCCTGCACTGGGAGCCCCCGCAGCCAGCATAGCTGTGCCAGGTGTGTCAGCTCAGTGGAGGGGGGGGGGGTCCAGCCTGGGGCCTCCTGGAGGCATCCAGGAGCACCTGTCCTGGGTCCACTGCCTGGTTCCGCCCCCTGGGGGCCTCTCCGAGGCATGCGGGAGTGCGGGGGCCTCTGCAGGGCGTGCAGGAGCAGCCGTCCTGGGTCTGCTGCCTGGCTCTGCCCTGGGGGCCTCCTCAGGGGCCTCCTCAGGGGCATGCAGGAGCACCCGTCCAGGGTCCGCCATCTTTATCCGGTCCCCAGGGGTCTCTACAGGACATGCGGGAGCGTCTGCTGCACAGTGCTGAGAATCTCAAGCCAGTCCGCTGCCCGGCTCCACCCCAGGTGTGTTTGCTCAGCAACAGGGCCCCACCGAGGGATCCTGCACCAGCATCCGCCCCTGGCTCGCCACCCAGCTCTGCGCCAGGTGTGTCCCCTCAGTGGTGGGGGCCCACCAGGCGTGTGCGATCGTGGGCCCTCCAGTGGGAAATGTCCAGGCCTGCACTCACCAGCCCTCCCACCCCCCAGTGCATGAACCCTGAAGGGGCTGTGGGCTGCCTGAAAACGGCCCTCAGCCCCTCACCCAGGCTGACCAGGCATGCCAGCAGGTGGACATCCTCCCCCCCCCCAGGTGTCCCAGACTGCAAGAGGGCACAGGCCGGGCTGAGGGACCCCCAAAAATTTGTGCACCGGGCCCCTAGTATGAAATAATCAGTAAACTTGAAGCTTAATCAGTACAAATTACCCAATCTGAAGAATAGAGGGGGAAACACTAGAAATGAACAGAGCCTCAGAGACCTATGGGACAACATTAAATATACCATGTACATGTAATGAGAACTTCAGATGAAGAGAGAGATAAAGGGGAAGAAAAAAATATCTGAAGAAATAACAGCCAAAGAAGTTCAATGAACCCAAAGTGGGTTAAACACAGAGATCTATATCCAGGCACATTACAATCAAAATGTTGAAAGTTGAAGACATTAATAGCAGCCAAGAGAAACACAATTCATCACATACAGAAAAACAATATGATTAACAACTTGCTTTTCATCAGAAGCTATGACCTCTGAAGGCAGTCGAATAGTACATTCAAAGTGCTAAAAGAAAAAAAAACTGTCAACCAGGAATTCTATATCAGCAAACTATCTCCCAAAAATGAAATAAAAATACATTTCTAAATAAACATAGAATAACTGCCAGCCACTGTGATATTTGGTGGGAAGAAAAATGAAGAAAACTCAGTTGACCCAAAAGGAGTAAAGAAGCATCGCCCAGCCCGGCCGAAGGCGTGTCTCGGTGGTTGAGCATCAACCTATGAACCAGGAGGTCAAGGTTAGATTCTGGGTCAGGGCACATGCCCGGGGTTTGGGGATCCATCCCCAGTAGAGGGCGTGCAGGAGGCAGGTGATCAATGATTCTCTCTCTTCATTGATGTTTCTATCTCTCCCTCTCCCTTTCTTTCTGAAATCAATAAAAATATATTAAAAATAAAAAGAAGCATAGCCCCAACAGCAGAATACATAGAAGGCACAAGGTAAGATGACAGAAATTAATTCAAGCATATCAGTAAATCACAATAAATATAAATGTACTACACTCTCAAGCAACTGTCAGAATGTAGATAAAATAAAATCTAGCTATAAACTGTTTACAAAAGATATACATAAAACATAAGGAGACAAAATACTTTTGAAATGTGGAAAAAGAATTTTCTGGGAAAATACTAAACCAAAACATAGACTTAAGGGCAAAAAAAATTATTATAGATAGTAGAATGACACCTCTAGTGTGTTAAACCTGTTTCTTCTTCTGTAAAGCGAAGATTATAAGCTATACCTCCCAGGAGAAATATGAAATGTGTACACAAAGTGCTAAGAAGAAGAAAATAAAAAATAGAAAGAGGAATAGGAAATTCTCGGGTAGGAGAGGACTAAAATTTAGATTTTACAACATTTGGGGAAATACTTGAAACAACTGAGGGAGAGATCCATGGGAATGTCTAGGAAGGAGAGATCCAGGCAGAAGGAGCAGTAGATGCAAAGGCTCTAAGACTGGTGTCAGAGGAGCAACAAGGGGACCAGTATGGCTGGAGTAGGTGGGGGGAGGGAACAGAGTGAGAGAGGAACAGAGGTAGCAAGGGCCAGATTATGCAGGGCCTTATATGTCATAGTAAAGTCCTTGAATTTTCCTCTAAGTAAACTGAGGGTTTTGAGTGAATATAATTCTATTTTTAAGTGATTGTTCTGACTATATTGAGAGAGAATGAAGTGAACAAATGCAAGAGACACACTAGAAGGCGGTGCAACAGACAAAAGAACATGGTGGCCTGGACCGGAGTGGTGACAGTGGAGGCAGTGGAGAGTGGTGGGATCCTGGGTGTACTTTGAGGGTGGTACCAAAAGAATTTGCTGAAAGATTGGATGTGGGATGGGAGAAACAGAAGGAAGTCAAGACTGACTCAAGCTTTTAGAGCAGAGCTCCTGGAAGGATAAAGTTGCCAGTACCTGAAATGGAGAAGACATTGGATGGAGCAGGAAATTTGGGGGAAAGGGTATCAGCAGTTTAGTTTTAGACATCTTGATTTGAGATGTCTACTAAATATCCAAGGGAGATTTTAATATATCATTAGATATACACGCCTGGCATTTATGGGAGGGTTTGAGCTGGAAATACACATTTGGGAGTTACCAGGCTCTCGATAATAATCAAAGCCATGAGCCTGGATGAGATGAGCTCACCTAAGAAGTAAGTGTAGAGAGAAATCCAAGAACTAAGCCCTGAAAAACTCTAATGTTCAGATCCTGGAGAGTTGCAGGCACAGACTGAGAATAAGCAGTCAGAGAGAGAACCTAAAAGGTGTGGCGTCCTCAAAGCCAACTGAGTAAGGTGTTTCAGGAAGAGAGTGTCATCAGCTGCATTAGATGTTGCTGCTGGGTCAGGTAAAACAAGAACTTGCGCATTAACTAGTGGCTTTAGCCCCAGAGGCTGGTCTGATGTGAAAAGATAGCTCTGCCAATCAGATTCCCTGATTAAGGAAATGTAAGAGAGAGATGCTGAGAGACTGACTGCAGCCGACAATAGGAGCCAATAGGACAGCCTTTGGCATTGCCTTTGCATTGATTTTCCCCCAGCAAACAGTAGAAATAGCAAACCTTTATGGGCTGTTGGCTCTGTGCCAAGAACACTATTATGATGTCTATTTTTAAATAGGAAAAATGGGGCTCAAAAAAGTCAAGTAACTTGCCCCAGGTCACTCAGCTTGGTAAGTAGCTGAGCTGGAATTCAAACCCATCTCATGCATTTAATTACTAAACTGCATTGCTTCCCTTTAGTCAAGGGGAAGTCTATACTTCAATATAAAACTCAAAATTATAAAACAGCAATTTGGGGCCAGGTACCTTGGGTTTGCATACATTTTCTCACTGAATACTCACAAAACCCCTGCGAGAGAAATACACTACTCTTGTCATTTTACAGATGAGGAAACGGAGGCCTTGAGAGAACCTCTTGCTGGTGGTCCCACAGGGGCAGGTGGTGGGGAAAGAACTCAAGCCCAGATCATCTGAGACTGCAGCTCTGCCTGTCCCATCTGTACAACCAACTCTGCCTTTTGCAGGGGGTGGGCTTGGAGCAATCAGGCCAAGGGCAGGGCTGGAGAACTGAGAGAACTGAGAGTGCTCTTACATGCTCATCACTTTGAGGACACTTAGTTTTTAAGGATGACTCTCAGATCCCCAATCTAAGTCAGTTCCAGTAGTCCCAAGGCTGGCTTCCCAGTTCCCCCAGAATCAGACCTGCACTCTCTCCCTGGCCCGACCTTTGATTTTAAGGCCAAGGCTGAGCAGGGACTGAAACCCCTTCCCTCCAGGCATGCCGGGCCTCCCCCTACCTGTCCGGTGGTGAGGGAACGGCTGTAGCCAGGGATGGAGCTCCGGGGATGGATCCGGGGTGGGACGCAGCAACTGGGAAAGGTCAAAATTCCAGATTCAGAATAGGGGTCTGTCTGTGAGGAGGCAGGGGAGGGGAATGAGAGGATTGGGGGCCCTGAGCAGGTTCTACCCCTCAGAAGCCCCCAGACAAGATCCCACAGAAGATTCCTGGGTAAAGGGACTCTCCCAAAGAGGCACTCAGATAGGGGTTCTCAGAAGGACCCCTTCTCTTTTTTCTTAGTATAATTATATATTTTTTTAATTTAAATTCTTTATTGTTCAAAGTGTTTCGTAAGTCTCCTTAGAAGGACCTCCTCTTTCTATGGAGCAGACTGATACTCCCCAGCTGAACCTTAAACAGGGAGCAGATTGGTACTCGCTGTACACACACATCCTGCAGGGACCCAGTATCAGCTCCCCATTCCCCCTGCCCTCCACCCCGCCCTCCCCTCCCCGCCCCTCCCAGTCCTTACTTGATCCGGGCCTGGTCCACACTGGAGGAGCGGCGGGAGGCAAAGCGCCGGGCCAGTGCTTTGGGAGAGGTCTTGGGACTGCCATCCGAGTCTCCACTCTCCTCATCCCCCATGGCTTTGATGTAGCTGCCGCTCCGCATCCTGCGGCAGGGGATCTCTCCATCCTTGCCCCCAGTGGGGTAACCCCCCCAATCATCTTGCGGCACCTGCAGGAACAGGGGCCTCTGTCTCTCAGATATATCCCTACTGAATCTGAGGCCAGGACCCTCTTCTTCATTGCCAGTGGGAGGCGCTCTACCCTGGCTTGGGAAGGCCACACTCAGGAGCATGCAGGTTCAGAGCAGGAGGCAGGGCTTGGGCTGTACCCTCCCTTCAGGAGATGCCTCATTATCCTGCATGGACCTGGTGCTACTTGAGGGCAACCTAGAGCAGCGGTCGCCAACCGGTGGTCCGTGGACCACTGCTGGTCCACAAGGTCCGAAAGGTTGGTGACCGCTGCCCTAGAGAGTCTGGGTGGACAGTGGCATGTAGGTACCAAAAGGTCAAAGATCAGAGGCCAAAGTGACTTCTGTCAACCCACCCTCACCTACCTCAGTCACCTTTCACCTTTCCTTGTCCTTCAGCCTCATAAGCTGCTTACAGCCCCAAATCTCCATCTCTCCTCCCTTTCCTCTGTGAGGAGCCATAGAAGGTTTTAAGGAGGGGAGTGACATCAGATTTGTTTCAGAAAGAGCATTTTAACAGGCCAAACAGAGGATGGATTGTGAGGGCCAGGAGTAGGACAGAGGCGCAAGTGGCAGAAGAGACCAATTAGGAGGCTGATGCTGTTCTCCAGGCAAGAGATGATGAGGCCTAAATTAAGACAGTGACAATGAGGGGAAGAGGAGATGGAAATGAGAGGTGTTGAGGAGCATCAGTGAGCCTGATTAGATGTGGGGGTGAGGGGGCAGGGAAGAGTTGAGGATGACTGGAGGCTGCTGGCTGAGGACCTGGGGGATGGTGCTGCCGCTCCCTGAGCCATAGAATCCCAGAGAAACAGGTGGGGGAAGGTGAAAGCTCAGGGTTGAGCATGGTGAGTTTGGCAGAGGGCTGTTGAACAGGTGGTTGGATGTTTGGTTGTGCAATTCCATGGAGAGATCTGGGCTGGAGGCAAGCGTGTGGGAGTCGTGGGCAGCAGCTGAATCCACAGGAGTGAATGAAAGTATCCAGAGGGGAAAAGAAAGCGCTGGGGAGGAATTGCTGACATTTAAAAGGGGGCTGCAAAGAAGGAAGAGGAGCCTGTGAAGTCACCTGAGAAGGAGTGGGCAGAGGGGTAGGAGGGAAGTCAGGAGAATGACATGTCGTGGAAACAGGAGACATTTCAAGAATAAAAGGAGTTGATAATGTCAAATGTCAAGTGCATTCAGAGGTTAGTAATTCAAGCTCAGGAGTTAAACAGATGTATGTTCAAATTCTGGGCCCATGACTTGCTAGCTAGGTGACCTTGAGCAAAATTGATCCATCGGTTTCCTCACCTGTGAATTGGTAATGATAATTATGCCTGCATCGCAGGGTTGGTGGGAAGGATAAATGAGCCGTATAGAATGCCAGCACACAGTAAGTGCTCAATATGTGTTAACTAGTATTATTGTAAGCATTGGAAGGTACCTTTCAAGGAAGGCTGGCAAGAGACCACTGTCAGGACACTTAAAATCCCTTTTTAGGTGTCAGTGGATTCTTCCCCAGACTGTAGGAAAGGAGAGGATGAAAAGAAGTGAAGAATGGGGACTATGGTCTAAAACCTGGATATGAAGGGAAGTTAGGAGATGGAAGGAGGAATGTTGATGAAAAATGTGTGGTTGTTTTTTGTTTTGGATGAGAGACTTGACATGTTTTCAGGACCAGTGAAAAAACCCGTAAAGATAGTCTTTGAATGTGAGGAGAGGGGATACAGACAGTTCGGGGATGGAAGGGACCCTGGGGAGACCGGCTTAAGCCCACTGAAGGTATCAGCCCAGGATGGGTGGTCCTGGCATCTCTTGAGCCAAGAAGGAAGGGATGAAGGTGGCTGGGATCTATGAGTGGGCTGACAGAAAAGTGAGGGAGTTCATGCTGGTTGGCTTACACTATAAAGAACGAGTATAAATGAAGGTGTGGAGGAGATAGCTGGGGCAGGGAAGGAAGATTAAAACACCTATTATATATTTTAAAAAGGTTAAATTGGGGTAAGACTGGAGGTATGAGGGGTCAGGGTTCGGGGGAGGCGGGGGGAGACACAGACTCTGGGATGAAGCTAGGGGAGGGGACAAAGACCCAGGGATGGGATGGGACCCATGCAGGAATCCACGCAGAGACAGGGTTGAGGTAAAGTTGGAGACTGGTGAGAGGAACAGGGTCTCAATAAAAGGGTTGGGAATCCATCAAAGACACCTACTCTGATGGGGTCAGCTTCTCATTTTTGTGTCAGGGGAACACCAAGCTGTCTGGAGTGTCCCTGCATCCCCTTGTTCTCCACCAAATGGGTTCAGACCTCCTCGTTGTAAGATGCCTTAGAACCCCAGACCCTAAGGGATCATTCCCCTTCTCCATGCTCTACAGAGAGGAGCCACAGGCAGGCAGAGAGGCAGGCTAGCAGATGGGAAAGCCAGGGCGGGCTCTGCCACACTGCAGGGTTCCCACTCCGTAGCCGCTGCTGCAGGACACTGTGAGGTGCATATTAACAAGGAAGCCCCCAGGGAGGTCAGGGCAGCCCTGG
Source organism: Murina feae (assembly GCA_004026665.1). Lineage (NCBI taxonomy): Eukaryota > Metazoa > Chordata > Mammalia > Chiroptera > Vespertilionidae > Murina > Murina feae. The sequence continues at coordinate 20,974 of PVJC01004269.1, forward strand.
AGTAGCAGCAGGGAGCAGCGGAGTGGTGGTGAGGCTCCAGAAATGATGAGGGCTCGGTTATGGGAGAAGGACAGTACTCCCTCCTCGGCCCTTTTAGTTGGACTCTTCAACTGCAGCTTAGAGAACCTCTCTACCCAGGAAAGGGGCAATCCAAGGTCAACCCAGGAGTCCTGAATCCTAGCAGTCTCCAACCTCCCATCTGCCTCCCACCCCTTCTGGCTTCCACTGTGACCCATTTATTCCCTTGAGCTTTCATGAGCTCCCCACCCAGGAGAGTCCTAACGTGTGAACACCTTACCAGTAAGACCAGTGACATCCAAGAGACACATGCAAGCTTAACTCCCATCCCTTTGACTGTGCTGTGGCTTCTTCCTGAAACACCCTTCATTCACTTCTGCACTGAGACTCAGCCTAGAGCACATTCTTCCCAGAAGCTGCCTGGCCACCATCATCCCGGGGCAGGTGAGATGCCTTCTCTGTACTCGCTCCTATCCCAGCCTTCTGTACGCTATCTGCTTCCTCATCTGTCCCACCTCTAAACAGCTCCTCGCAAGCAGCATCTGTGTTTTCATCTTTGAATCCACAGCACCCAGGAAATGCTCACTGAATGAATGACTGTGGAAAGTGGGCTTGGGAGGTAACCCTAAGTCTGCTGGACTTCAGAATTTGTATTGACTTTTCCTCCTAAAACTATGGGAAGGCTCAAGAAAAGAGCTCAGGGGGTATATGAGGGGTGTCTGAGACTGAAAAGAGGAAGGTTGATGGTGAGATGAACCCCTGACCCCATCTCAGTAAGAAAATGGAGACTAAACAGTGTGGGATGGGTGAGGTCTCCATAAGAAGAAGGGGTCAGAGCTTTTAGCCTCATCTGCAGAGATCATGGACAATGGTGAGACCGGATGGGAACAGCAAGCCAGCTATTAGCTACACCATCCAATCCCAGGAAGCCCTGTCCTGGCTCAGACCCCAGTGTGTCCCCCAGCCTAGGAAAACCCAGGGGACAAGCTCCCAGGGCTCTTCCACAGCCTCACGGGCATCCTACCACAGGCACCCCAGAATGACAAACTCCACAGAGGGGCATTCTAGAACTGACCTTCATAGTCAAACAATATCTGGACCACCCAGATATGAGAGAAGGCCTGGGGCAGGAAAGCTACTTTCCAACTGCTGACCTCCAATCTTAAGGGAAGCTGCAGCCAGGGAGCACCATGCTGTTCTGTCCACTGCCTGCCCTCAACCTCATTCTGCCTCCAACCTCACAAGACAGGCCGGCACAGCTTGTCCAAAACGGCAAGTCCAGGAGAAGCCCTCCTGGCACTGCCACACATTGTCAGAATCAAAGGGCCCCTTCATTGCACAAATGGGGAAACCGAGGTCCCAAAAGTGGCTCAGGGTCTTTCAGTATGAAGCAGGGCAGAACCTCTCTGCATGGCAACCCTTTCCAGAGCTTACTGGGTGACAACACTATGAGGGCATCTGTTCCCCACTCTCACCAAGCCTCACCTGCAGGTAATGGTAAGTCCTGGTTTTGGCCTTGGTTTCTGGGCCCAGGAGCCCCTTGCCTGGCCCGGCCCCTGCGTATCCATCCCGGCCCTGGCTCACCATCATGGTATGCCAGGCATTTCGCTTAACCGATTGTCCATCCAGTGACATGGACATGCCAGTGCAGGCCAGACAGCGGCCTTCTGACCCGCCTGAGCGCCCCTTGAAGCTCAAGTCCCGGTAGGACCCATCTGGAGCCTCCAAGCAGAAGGGACCACCTGGCTCCCCAGGAGGCCGCCCACCCGCTAGGAAGCCACTATCACTGTCCAAGTTGTCATCAGAGCTCCACCAGCCCCCAGCCTTGGCCTGGTGCCGCCCATCGCCCTTGCGGTCCTTGCTCTTGCTCCTCTTGCCATGCCGGGACTGGTGGTGGTGGTGGTGATGGTGGTGGTGGTGGTGGGAGGTGTGGGGGCCTCCGGAGCCTGGGCCAGAGTAGCTGTCTCCTCCAGAGCCACCTCTTCCATCAGCCTTGGGCCCATTGTAGTCCCGCTTCCCCGGGGCCTCCAGAGAGTGGGACTTGGCAAAGAGCTTCTGCACAGAGTGAACAAGGTGCCGGATGCGGCTGGGGCTCTCGCTGCGGGCCTCCGGGGCAGAGCCAGACCCCGGCCCAGGCCCAGGCCCGGCCCCTGCTGGACCTCGCTGGTAAGGTAGCGTGTGGAAGCCATCTTGCTGAACTGGTAACTGCTTTTCAAACTGGTCCAGGAGTGTAGGAGGCAGGCGGGGGGCACCCTTGCCCTGTGGGTGGCCCACACAGTCTTCACAGGTGTCGAAGGGGCCCTGGCCGGGGTACATCCTGGGGAAGGTGCTGCTACCCCCCCCAACTCCAGTCCCCCCTGGCCCTCCCTCAGGGCCTACGGATGGCCCCTCACTCAGGCTCAGGGGCCCTTCCGGAGAAAGGTGTCCCAGGCCAGCTCTTGGGGCACAGAAGCGGGGCTCGGTGGAGAAGGCCTCCCTGGAGCCCAGCAGGTACGGGGCCCTGGCAGCTGGGCCCACGTCCATATGCTGCTGGTCAGCAAAGCGGGTTGGGCGGGGATGGCTGCCTCGGTCGCCATGGTAACCCCTCATGGCCTCTGCAAGGGCTCTTCATAGTGTTGGGGGCCAGGCCCCAAGAACCTCCTGGGAGACAGGGAGAAAAAGGATTCAGACTGAACAATAGGCCACTTTACCTAAAACTATCTTTTATTAGGATTCCGGTATCCCTTTAGGTAATGCATATCAATTTATGGTGATTAATTGTACTATCTTTCCATGAATGGGCTTAAAGTCCTTAAAAGTATCATGCTAGACAAAGACACTCACAAGGGCACAAAATAATGCTGTCATTCATCAAATGCTGCAAATCTGATAAATATTTATTCACAAAAGGAAATGCCTACAGCCAAATGGCTGTGGGTTGTTTTTTTTCTTTTTTAAATCCCAGGGTTAAGAGCAAATAAAGGATACCCAAACAGATGAACAAAACATTCAAAGAAACCAGTCATTAAGTGAACTGGCTTTTAACAAACTGACTTCAGGCAAACTGATCCAGGGACACACCCTCTGACCCATCCCTACCCACTTCCACTGCTGTGAGGAGCCAGGCCCCAGGGTCGCAAATCCTAGCAGCAATAACCAAAGAGAATACAGACCCAAACCTAAATATCCAGCTTGATTATGCAGGAGAACCTTCCCCTTCCTTTCACACCCAGTTCCTTCCATCTGGCTGCAGGCTCATTCTCCCTCTCCCCAAGACTGAGGTAGGAAAGGATAACCTAAAATGACCCCTTTTCTCTTCTAGATTTCAAATACTCCCCGCTGGAATTTCCCCTTTGGTCTGTTACCCCTACCTGCCACCCCCATTCCACTAAAGGGGAACCATGAAGGGTGGAGAGACCATAAATGGGAGGAACGTTGGCTGTACAAGGCAGCATCTGAATCCTAAACTGTGACTGGAACCCAGGAGTTCCACCTCCCAGGAACAGCAGGCTCGCAGGGCAGGGAGTGATGGAGAGAAAATGTTGAAAGCAGTGCCCCTGGCCCCCATCCCAGGCCTGCCACGGCTACAGGACAGAGAGGTCAGCTCTCAGCAGGAACTGCCTCCAATCAGGACTCCAGAGCTGCCAGGACAGGAGCTATGGCAGGAGGGGGTGACAGCAGGAGGAACGGGGACTGAGATGCTGGCAGACGGCGCCCTCCCTCATCCCAGACCAGGCTCCTGGGCCATCTGCTGACCAGGAGGGGATGACAGCATCGAAGACTCCAGACAGCAGCCCCTTCAAGACTCATCCTCCCTTGCTCCCCACCCACCACCTCCTAATATCCATCGTGTTTCAGCCTCCCTCCAGATCCTACTCACAGCTCATCTCCTACTATTTCCCAAGCACTTGCTATGTACCAGGTGCTGTGCGTAACATTCTCTAATCCCACTGAAATCCTGTGTGTCGATATTATCCACATCTACCTGGGAGAAGATTGAGCTCAAAAGGTAAGTCACAGTGAGTGGATGAGTCACTTTAAATCAAGATTCAAACTCAAGTTAATTCTGATTTGAGAACCTCAATCTGATCCCCATCTCCCAGACTCTCCTCCCCGACTCACCATCCTGGGTGTCCCATCCTTGGTGCCAGGATCCTCACCACCAGGCAGAATCCTAACCTCAGAAGGCTCAGGACCACTGGCTCCTGATGAAAAAGAAAAGGATGGTAAAGAGACTAAAGGACAGAGAGTCTCCCACGTCCTCAGAGAACCAGCCTCTGGCTTTGCCCATTTCTGTTCCCAACCCCCCAAACCAGGACTGACTGTATCCCCCATAATGCAGAGCCTTTGGACCCCTAGGGAAATGTGGTTGGCTTCATTATGCAAATACATGGAAATGAGCTTACAGGTTGGACTACCTCCAACTGCAGGTGTCTTAGTGATCTGTCCATCGTGCTGAGCCATTGCATTTTCATTGCCCTCCAATATGATTCCATTCCACTAAATTTCTTTCAGTAGCTACCATAAACCAGATTCTGAGTGAGACGTGTGTAAAGGTGATGTAAGTGTGATCCCTGTCATCGAGGGGCTTATAGTCCATCAGGGGACCAACCTCTTACATAACAGGGTTATTTTAGGTCGTTGTAATTTTCACACAAACTGGTCCCTCCTCCTAGAATTTCCTTTCATCCACCTCCCTACCCCAACTCTTCCCCTTTCCCACTTGCTCATATTAAGCCCCACCTTCCCTCAAAGACTTTCTGTACTCTTATTCTGGGTTATGCCTCTCTATAGGGCTTTTATAACACCCCGGGTTCCCCATGAAAGCAGCTATCATACTGCATTGAAATTGTCTGCTTCCGTTTGTCTCCCCCCAGCTAGAATATGGTCTTCTGCAGGGTAGGAATCAAATGCTATTTATCTCTGGGTCTCTAGCACCTAACTCAGTGCTTTGCCCAGAGCAGGTCCCTAATAAATATTCACTATGTAGATGAATAAATGACTGTGCTGGAAAGAGGTACCACGATGCTAGGATAGTTCAGATGAGAGCAAGACCAGATGCAACAGAGGGAAATTGAGGAAGACTTCCCAAGGCAGAGTATGTTTGAGATGGGAACAAGATGGCTCTCCCAGCTCCAATCTCAAATGGCTATGTGTTCCAAAGACAAAGGTGGAGCAGGAAGACAGAACTCCCAGTGGTGGAAATAACAGGCACAAAGGCAGAAGAAGGGGCCAAATAAGGAATTCTGAGGGATGGGGTAGGAGGGTTCCAGCAGACATTTAAGGTTTGGCAAATACTTTCAAGAGGTGGGAGAGAGAGAGTCAGAAAGAAAGACGAATCTAAATTTTGCAACAGCCGTGACTGGAAGACTAATGATGCCATTATTAGGCACAGGGATATCAGGGAGAAGAGCTAGCTTTTTGGGCATGATTAATAGTAGTGGAAGAGCCCTGGCTGGTGTTGGTAAGTGGTTACAGCATCAGCCCAAAGGGTCCCAGGTTTGATTCCCTGGTGAGGTCATGTGGGATCAATGTGTCTCACATTGATGTTTCTCTCTCTCTCTCTCTCCCTCTCTTCCTCCCTCCCTGTGTGTCTTTCTCTCTCAAAACCAATGGGAAAAATATCCTCGAGTGAGAATTAACACACATGCAGAAAAAAGACTGAATTGATATAGATTTAATTACATAGGCTTTCTCCTTTGTATTATGTTTTACAATCACATTCCTCCTGATGCCATCTTATTACTAAACATAATCAATAAGAAGGAAAAACAAAGAGGAGATTAATAATGTGATCCATCACCAAGTCCTCTGGATTTTGCTTCCTAACAATAGATCTGCCCACTTATTTCCATATCTACCAAATCACTGTTAGCTGAGTAGCTAAAACTCACTCTCAACCTCCTTTCCCAGCCTCCCTTGGAACTAGAGGACATATCATTCACTTTTGGCTAATAATATGTATATAAAAATTGAATGAGTGTTTCTAAGGAAGATTTGGCCTTTGTGATAAAAAGGGTGAAGCTTGCTAGTATCATCTTTTCCCCCTTTCTTCTTGGCTTGTCTATAACCATGATGCTAGAGCTAGGGCAGCTATCTTGACAACAGGAGAGAAAAGCCTAGAGAATTGCAGAAACGCTAGTCTAGGAGTCATCGAGCCTGGGAACCAACATAAGCAGTTCCCTTCCTCCAGGCCTAAATGTGGTAAGAAATAAACTCCTCTTTATTTAAATCACTGTTGGCCAGATTTCCTGTATTTGTAGCAGAAAGCACTGTTAACTAATCCAAGTACCTCTAAAACATCACCTCCTGCCTAGACATCTGCACAAGCTCCTAACTCTGCCCCTACTTCTATTCTTACCCTGATCCAATCCAAATGGTCATTTGATAACACAAATCTGATCATGTCACTTCTCTGCTTAAAACTCTTCATTGGCTTATTGATGTTCTTAAGATAAAACACCCTAACCTGTCCAACCAGGCCTGCAGGTCTGGCCCTTCCTACTTTTCCACCTCCTCTCACAACACGCTCCCCCTTACTTCCTCTGCTCCAGCCAGGCTGGTCTTTTGCAGTCCCAGGATCCCTCCCATCATGGGGCCTGTTCCCCCTGTCCAGAAAGCTTTGCCTGCTCACCTCTGCCTTGCTAACTCCTACACACCCTTTAGATCTCAGCCTAGTTGTTGCTTGCTCAGGGATGCTTTCTCTGGCCTCCCTGACTAGGTCAGATCCCCCTGCTGTTTGCTCTCAAGGCAGTATGGGCCTGGACAGCTCTTAAATCATTACCATTTTCCATTTGAGTGATGCAGAGATTGTCTGTCTCTCCCACTAGAATGTAAGCTCCATGTAAGTGCCAGAATTTCATCCATCTTCTTCACTGCATCGTCCCCAACCACTAGAACAATGCCTGGCATGTGGCAGGTGTTTGTTGAGTGAATATGAGCCTACAAAGAGCACGATCCTTTCACTTAGGACATTTTTATTTCATTCCCGCAACTATTACAAGGGAAAGATATTATCCCCAATTTATCGAAGAAGAAACTGAGGCCTGAAGAGGCTAATGTCACAGAGTTGGTGGCAAAGCCAGCATGGCCTCTCCAATGCCTTAGCTTTTCTCTCACTTGGGATGCCAGCCCAGAGAAGCCAAACATATTAAACACCATTCTGAAGTAAACACAGTAATAAAAATTAATTCTAAGAAAAGGAAATTAAAAAAAAAACAAAAAACTCCCACATACCACATACTCTAGAGCTAACCAGACTGTGGTTTAGCCTTTTCCCCTGTGTGGTGAGTACTGAGTCTGTTCCAAATCCAAGGTCAGATAAGTACAGAGTAAAGGAAGCTCTCTGCAGCCCTGTGACAACTCTGGGTGCCGGTGTTATATTTCCCGTTTTACTGCTCCAAGTCATCTCTCTACAGTCCCAGGACACAGAGCGCTGCCCACATGGTGAACCTCTGGGCCCAGGGAAGCAGTCACTTCTACAATTGTCTGTAGCTGGCTGGTGAGTGAGGAGTGAAGGCATCTGGGAGGGTGCCGCATGTGACAAATTCTCTTATGCAGCTCGAATCTATCTGGGAAAGGAAGAAGTGGCACACATGCCGTCACCAAGAAATTACCCAATTTAGCACCAACTACACAATCCAGCAATTATTTCCTAAACCGGAACTTGCTGGGGGCTGCCAGGCTGGCGGGATTGTTGTTACAAATCTCGCTGGAAAACCAGCTGTGTAATTCACCAGGAGGTTGTCACTGCCCCAAGCAATTACCTTCCAGAAAAAGAATGGAAAATGAGAGAAGGAAAAGGGTTGCAGAGGAAGAAGTCAGGGCGGTTTCCTCCCCCGGGGTCCTGCCCAGCCAGATCAGTTGATGTTCCTTTCTTGAGACGTAGGTGACTCATGAACTCCCTGGATCAAAGCAGTTATTGGTGTAGACTCTCTGGGTCAAGTCCCTTTCCACTCACTTACTAGCTATGTGTACTTGGGCAGATGATTCATCTCCCTTAGCCTATTTCCTCATCTGTAAAATGGGGAGAGCCAACCAGATGGGAGATGATATTTGCAAACAGTAGCTCCAACAAAGGTTTCATTTATAAAATATATAAAGGACTCATAAAACTCAACACCAAACAAACAAACAACCCAATCAAAATGTGGGCAGAAGACCTGAAAATACACCTCTCCCAAGAAGACGTACAAACAGCCAATAGATATATGAAGAGATATTCAACCTTACTGACAATTAAGGAAAAACAAATCCAAACTGCATTGAGATACCACCTCACACTTGTTAGAGTGGCCATTATCAACAAGACAAGCAATAGCAAGTGTTGGAGAGGTTGTGGAAAAAAGGGAACCCTCATCCAGTGCTGGGGGAATATAGACTGGCAAAACCACTATGGAAAGCAGTCTAGTGATTCCTCAAAAAATTGAGAATAAAGCTACCATATGACCCAGCAATTCCTCTCCTAGATATATACCCGAAAACCTCAAAATCAAAGATATATGCACCTCTATGTTCACTGCAGCATTATTTGTGGTGGCCAAGACATGGAAGCAACCAAAGTGTCCCAAGATAGAGGACTCGATAAAGAAGATGTGGAACATATACACAATGGAATACTACTCAGCCATAAAAAGGGATGGAATAGCGTCATTTGCAGTAACATGGATGGATCTTAAGAACACTATGCTAAGCGAAATATATCCGTCAGAAAAAGCTAAGAACCATATGATTTCACTCACATGTGGGATATAAAATGGAAACTTGTGAACACAAACAGTAGTGTGGTGGTTTCCCAGAGGGAAGGAGGTGGGGGGAAAAGGGGGCCCTAATATATGGTGACAAGACAAGATTTGACTTTGGGTGGTGGGCACATGTGCCATATACAGATCTTGTAAGATAGAAACCCACACCTGAAACCTATATGTTCATGCCGACCAATGTCACCCCAATAAATTTAATAAAAATAAATAAAATGGGGATAATAATAGAGCCATCAGAAGGTACTAATGATATGATGGTTAACAAGGTAAAGCATATAAATCCCTTAGTACTATACCATGATGAATACTCAATAAAGGTAGCTATCATTATTTGTACTTTCATGTTTATGGTTTCCATTGGTTTATAGTGTATCTTTGGGTCGGTCACTTAATCTCTCTTGGGCAGCCATATAAGACCAAAGGTGTGTTTGACAAATACCAGCATCTCAGTGGTTGACACAAAGTGATGCCTTGGGCAGAGATAAAGACTTCAAATATGAAATATTAACTGATTTACTCTCCTTCGGGATGCTGTCTGGAGAGCTATAAGCTGGACATGATAGTCCAGATGGCTGCAAAGGGGTACAGTTGCTCTCTTGCTGGGGATCAGCCCATCTAGTCCCTTCACACTGGAGCCTATGAGGTCATCCCCATACCAGTTCCAACACAGCAGAGCTTACAGCAGGTAAGGCCTGGAACTCATTTGGCTGCTGTAAGCCTAGGCTCTTCCAAGCCTATGGGTGAGCCATGTAGGCCTTTGGGACCCCAAAATTTCAGGCTTTGCCTATCCATCCCCTTTCCCTGTGTTGGCTTAACCACAATAGCCAGGATTCTGTTGCAGTTTCTCTGTCCAGTCCTCTACACCCCACCCCCCACCATCCTGACACAGCTGGAGTGGCTGGGGCTATATGTCCACTGTGAAAGGGCTAGCTACTGGGGAGCCTTAACACAGAGCCTCTGACCTGCAGCCCACACGCCTGAGCCCATGGATTATCCTCCTTCCATAGCCCCACTTCTTCCTGCATCCACTTCTGCCTGAGCCCCTTGACCATTTCTTTTTTTTAAATATATTTTATTGATTTTTTTTTTTACAGAGAGAAAGGGAGAGAGATAGTTAGAAACGTCGATGAGAGAGAAACATCAATCAGCTGCATCCTGCACACCCCCTACTGGGGATGTGCCCACAACCAAGGTACCTGCCCTTGACTGGAATCGAACCTGGGACTCTTCGGTTCGCAGGCTGACCCTCTATATACTGAGCCAAACTGGTTAGGGCCCCTTTGAACCATTTCAACACTGGCTTTGCCTAGCTGCCTTTGGCAGGATCTCAGTAGCTGGGCTGGTGTCCTCAACCCTGGCCTCTCTCAACCCCCCTATCCAGCCCTGATGTTAAAGCATCCATATGTCTTGTTCCCCACCCCAACCCCTAAAACCCCAAAGGAAAACCTCCTACTCTCACTGCACCCAGAAAAATGGAGAAGGAAGGAGAAACAAAATAGGAGGGAGGTCTAGGGTCTTTTTCATCCATCGTTTTACCGTATTTAATCAATTCTATCCAGGGGGTTAGGGTAAGAATTTCACAGAAAATGGGCTTACTGCTCCAAAACACTCAAGACATTTAGGCAGACCCAAATCTAAATCTATCTCCTGAACCCATTGGACAGTGCTCAGACTGTGAATAACCCACACTACCCATAATCTCTTTGAAAATCCCACTGCAGGGGGCTTTGCACTTGATGTTCTCTCTGCTGGAACACTCTGCCCCAGATATTCCCATGGCGGCGTTTGTCTCATCTTCTGGGTCTCGGCACAGAGAGGCCTTCCCTGACCACTCACGAAAGTCAAGCTCCATCCCCCATGCACTCTCTCCATCAGCTGTCCCATTGCCTGCATAACACTTACTGCTCTTTAAAATTATTTTCTTTATCTATGACATGGTTATAGTATGTCTCCCCATGGCAGAATATAGGCCCCAGGAGGGCAGGAACTATGTCTGCCTCATGCCTGTAGTATATTCTCAGTATCTAGAATAATGCCTGGCATGAGCAGGTGCTTAAAAGCTACCTACTGCATGAATGAAAGTCTTCGCTTGCTGTCCTCATTTACTCTACTCCTGTGCCCAACAGCCCACAGAAAGGACCTCTACTCCTTTTCCTCTAAGAGGCTTCAGACAGTCCCTGGAGGATTCCGTATTGGAAATCCAGCCTGGGTTTCTGTTTGCCTGGACTTCTTTTAAGACCTCCCACTCCTTGAGCATGCCAGAGACCGCATAGTAGCCCTGGTGGCCAAAATGGTGGCATCTGAGAGAACTTGATTTGCAGACCCCACCAACCCCTTCAGCCAGGGCCGGTGGTTCCTCTTACACCTCCAAGGATCTGGAAGGGAAAGCCTAGCAACCTCATTGCTGGGTGTTGGAAAGATAATCATCTGCCTCCAACCATTATATTGCGGCCTACCTGCATGACTGTGAACAATTTGCTTAATCTGTCTAAACCTCAATTTTCACATCTGTAAAATAGGAATAACAATACTTACCTCCTAAATTTGTGGCAATGAGTAAATAAACTGATCTACCCAAGGCAACTGGCACACATATCTCCTGACTTTAGCATCCCAGTGCCTTCTTTCATTTGTATGTATTTTATGAGATTTGGGCTGGTGCTGCCCTGGCTTCCAGGATGTTGCCAGCCCTGAACCTGTCAGGACCATCAGAGAAAAACAGGTAAGATCCAAAGTCAACAGCAAGGTCCACTGGGCAGCAGCTTCTCATCCAGACCAGGCCATTGGCTTTTCCTACTTTCTGGCCCAAATGTCTGGTTCCCCTATGGAGTTCAGAGCTTAGAGACTGCCTCCTGGATTAGCACACTCTCCTATAAGCTCTTTCTGTAAGCTGGGGCAAAGGCTGCCTACACCAGGGCCTCTCTCATACAGGAATCAAGCACAGGGATGAGCCTCACAGGATTCCTTGGAGCTAGTGAGTTGGCTGACTTCTAGGTTTATGTGGCGGCACCTCCCACCCCTTGGCACTGCCTGATCCTGCTCCGACCTTCAGTGTACCTTAGCCACTGCTCTCCTCTGGATTCTAGGCTTAGCAGTAGCCAGGACCACAACGGGAAAGAGCATGGGAGAGGAAGCAGCACAGACTGTGAGATTCTTCCATATGACAGGTCTGTCCTCCCAACGTTGCCCTCTGATGCAGTTCAGGTCTTCTTTCTTCTAAAAAAGCTCCCCTGCAAGTGCCCACCCCATCAACCCCAGGGCACAGCAGTTGCTACCCCATCTTGGGTCCCATACTTCAACACAGTCAGGTAAATATTTGCAGGCCATGAGCTCCTTGAAAACTAGTATTCATCTGATCTATCTCTGTATGGGCAAGACTGTCATATAGTAGGTGCTCAATACATTCAGGATCAGTGATTGAGCCATCATGAAGTAGTACCCTCAGCTGGGTCATAGGGAGAAGGGGAGAAACAGAAGGCAGGAGGGAAATGACTTCTTGCAGCTAAACCAGTACTCTTCACAGGCAGAGCTGATCCAGTGTGATGTGGAGCTGGGAGTGTCCTGACCAGGGAGGCATGGGAGCAGAGGTTGGAGGATCACTTTGGAAGTTGGATGGATTCAAGCACTGGACACATTTCGGACAGATAACCTCTGAAGTCTAAGATTCAGAGTGGCTACAACTGAGCAGGCATTACGCTCAATGCTTTAGATGCATTTCTTTCGTGTAGTCCTTGCAAACTATCATTAGATACCATTGTTACTCCCACATTATAGATGAGAAACTCAAGGCTTAGAAATGTAAAGAAAATTTCCCAAGCTCACAACAGGTGATGGAAGAGGAATTTAAATCTGGGTCTGAGTACAAGCCCTGGCACTCTCAGCACTAAGAGCCAAGTCCTGGCAGGTCTAAAGTAGTGTGTCTCTCTGACCAAATTGGTCTGATAAGGCCACCAGATGGACCCCCAGTGAGCCCTGACTCATCACTCAGTCTCTGGAAACCTCCACCCCTGCCATCCCTCCCTCACACATGGGCATACATATTCCCAAAACTGCTTATTCTCAGTCGAACACGTGTTCATCCAGATACAAGCCATGCAGAGTTACCCAACACAACTCACGTGGTATCTGCTCTCACATATACAGTCATCGCCACATGATGCAAACGTTCCCAAGGGGTTCACATGCATGTGCATTTTCATCCAATGGACACTGACGCTTGTGCACACAGAAACTGCACAGCTACAGAAACTTATATCCATGTTCACATGTTGATACCCATGCAACACATATACATTTTCATTTCACATCACTTAGGCACTCGCATCTCAAAATCACACACCAAATCCTCCCCCAACAAGAACTTTATCCATTGTTCCCAGATCCAATACTAGGCCCAGGTGAGCAATGATGCTCCCTCCCTCTGGGGCTAGCCAGGCAGCCCTGAGAGGGGTAGAAGGCTGTGATGGATGGAATTAATCTACTGAGCTGGAGAAACTAAATAATTAAATCCCTAATCACCCCCCAAGCCAGCCAGGCCAATATAGCTGAGGGAGGGAGGGGGCTCTGAGGCCCAGACTAATATCATGGAGCAGGGGGAGGGGCTTGGAAAAAGAAGCACAGACAGAACCCTCCAGCAGGGTTCCTTGGGAGGAGCTCCAACAGGCAGGCAGACAGACAGACAGACACACTTGGTTCTAGTGCTGCAGGCTCTCCTTTTCCAGGTGGAAATGGAGCAGTTTGGATGACAGCCCACGACTATCCACTAATAGAGAGAGGAGGGCTACAGTCCTCCCACCATACCCAGAGCCCAACCTGCCCCTCCACAAAGTCAGTCCTGGAGAGTGTGGAGGTGCTGGACAGGACACCCAAAGTGCCCAGGACTGTGGCCTTTGAAGGGATCTACCCAAAGTGGAGCTGAGGGTAGGATCAGTCTGGCCCTGGCCCACGCCTACTCCAATCAGAACAGACCCCTCCACAGCCTGGCGCAGGTGGCAGGGAAGGACCCTTCCACATAAGTGCACCTGCTTCCCTCAGGAAGTGGGTCCAGCACGTGGCTAAGGGGCTGAGGATGGGGTAGAGCCTGGGCAGGGGGGCTAAGGCAATCGGCCTGGGAATGGGCTCCAGTCCGATTGGCTGAAAAGTGGGTCGTTTTCCTTTTGAAAAATAGTGAGGAAATGGAGAAGTAGGTCGGGCTCTCATCCCCTCAGCCCCAGGCACCATCCAGGACTTGCCGGGTGGGGAAAGAAGGAGAGGTCTGCACACGCTGAAGCCCCATCTCCCCCAGAACTCTGCTGGCCCCAAGCATAGGAGGCCAAGGTCATCATACTCAGGACACCCAAGGACACACACACTCTGAGGCCAGCACTGGAGCACAAGTCCCACCAGGCCCTGGGTGACTGGGGTAAAAGGAGCTAGGTGGGGCCAAGCTGGAGGATGGGGGATCCAGCACGCAGGACCCCTGAGGAGCCCCTCCCATCTTCACGTCTGCCTTGATGTCTCCTCTCTCTCTTCTCCTCCCTCTCCCCACCGTCCACGTGAACAGAGTCGTTGCCATGACACCGCGGGCAGGTGGGCGGCTCTGCCGGCTGTTTGGTCCCAACCCCCACGCTCAGAGCCCAGGTGGGAGGGGAGCGGCTGCAGCGCCCCCGCCCCTAGTCCAGATGAGAGAGCTGGCGGAAGGCCCCCATACACCTCAGAACCTGCAAAAGGGCTGGAGCACGGGTGTCTTGGGAATGAGGCGAAGCAGGCGCAGGATTAGGGGTCTGGGAAAGGAACTCCGAGAGGATCTTGGGTCTTGGCGTCCCCCACCCCCCAGAGGTCAGGGAATGGAAGCAGGAGGGGCTGATCCATAACTCCCACGTGTTCCATTTCTCATCAACTCTGCTCCCAGCTTTCCCTGCGTTCTAAAATTCAGTCCCTTCATGCTGGCAGCTGATGGGTCCTGCCTGGGGTCTAAACTCAGTTCTCCATTCTGAAACACAGGTTCAATTCTCCAGGCTCTCTTGGGAGAGAGGAAAAGAGCCAAACTTGAGCCCTAGCCGGTTTGGATCAGTGGATAGAGAGTCAGCCTGAGGACTGAAGGATCCCGGGTTCGAGTCCAGTCAAAGGCATGTACCTTGGTTGCGGGAATATCCCCAGTGGGAGGTGTTCAGGAGGCAGCTGATGGATGTTTCTCTCTCATCAATGTTTCTAACTCTCTATCCCTCTCCCTTCCTCTCTGTAAAAAATCAATTAAAAATATATATATTTAAAAAATTTTAAAAAGAAAAAGAAAAGAGCCAAACTTGAGACTCAGAGAGATTCCTTCTCTAACACCAAACTCCTAGGCTGTCCTCTAGAAATTGGGTCTCTTTTCTCTGAGTGTCCCCCATCACATCACAGACTAGGGGGACCACTCACTCCCTACTAAGCCCATACTTGGCCAAGGCACCCACCCCATCAGGAGAGAGGAGCAGGAGTGGGGCAGGGAGAGGAACAGAGGAATGAAGGAGGTGGGGGCTAGACTGCAGGTGCTGTCTGAGGATGCTGTCCTATCTCCCACCGCGTCTGGCCTCAAGAAGTCTGGGCTTTGACTTTGAGCACTCTTCTCAGGGTCTGCATGCCTCTGTCCATGTGTCTCTAAGCCTCTATGTCTAAAACTTTTCCACTGCTCAGGACCCTGGTCCCTACCTCTGTTCCCTAAGTGGGAAGCCCTGTATCATTAACTGAATAGAGCCAGAGGGATCTGGCATGGCAGCCCTCTACACCTGGCTGGCAGAAGTAAGCATATGTGGGGTGGTGATGACAAGATCCAGAAGGAAGGGAGAACGCAGTCACATTTTGGCCCAGCACCACCCATTCTCTTCTCTGGCTACCAGTATGATCTACCTAAAATTGGTGTATTCAGTAAGTATGTATTGAGTGCCTACTCTAGGCCAGGAACTCCTCTGGACACAGTGGGTGCAGCAATACACAAAACAAACGAAGCTCCCAGTCTCATGAAATTTATGTTCTAGTGGAAAAGATGATAAACAAATATATGAAATAATGGAGGTGTAAGTGCTAAAATTTTAAAAATAAAGTGCCATGAGGGGATAAAAGACAAGGGGCTATTAAGATAGAGTTTGGCTTCTCAAAAAAGTGACTTCTGAGCAAAAACTTGAATAAAGTGAGGGAGCAAGTCACGCGGGTATCTGGAGGAAGAGCATTTCAGGCTGAGGGAAAAGCCAGTGCAATGGCCTCAAGGTGGGACTGTGCTCAGCATCTTTGTGTTGGGGTGGCACCTGAGCCCAGGAAAGTCACTGGGGGCCTGCTAAGCACTTTGTATTTCTCTTAGTGAGATGGAAAGCCATTGGAAAGGCATTACCTCATCTTACTCTGGCTGCTCTTCAGGAGAATCTGTGGAGGAGGGACTGGCAAGGGTGGAGATAGGGAGACCAGTTGGGACATTTCCTGTCACTGAAACACCTTTTCCTACAATGGCTCACCTGAAGAACACCTGTTCAACCTTCAAGCCTCGGCTCAAAGACCTCCTCTCCTCTGGATCCTTTACCGAACCCCTCCCTTCCCCACTCCAGAACTGACCAATCATGAACACATGAACACATGTCCTCCTACCTTCCTTACTTGGTTCCAGGTATTTTGCCTTCTCTACACTGTACGTTACCTGAGGTCAAGGACCATCCCCAGTGTCCAGCACAGTACGTGGCACACCACAGGCATAAAATAAACACTGACTACACTGGGTGAGCCACATGTGATGGAAACAGGACTACTTACAAGCTGTAATTAAGCGGGGTGAGTGAGGTGCATATGTATGCAGTCACAGGTTGCAATCAGGCCAGTGTTAGCATATGCCCACATATTTCTGCGTACTTTCTTCAAACAGATATGTGTGCTAGCATATATGCACATGCTAACATATCTTTTGGATTTTTCATGTGTTTACATGTTAGAAAGTGTATTTACTTTGAGATATGCATACTAAGGCACTGACAAGTAATATACAAATACATGTACACACATATTGCCATATGCCCCATATGTGTGAGGACTATGAACACACTTGGGCCTACCTACTATGCCTGCCCCTTTCATCCACGAAACCCAGCTGGTTCTGTTTGATTCTTGAACCCTCTGTATGATGTGAATGTTTAAGCTTCCAAACACTCTCCCCATATACACCCTTGAGCACCCTAGTATCTGATCAACCTTAGTCTCAGCTCCTTTCCCAGATGTCCCCAAGGCTGTATAGATTTCTCCTCCACAAACTCCCTTCATATGGATGGTGGTGGGGAACAACTGGGTCCCTGTGACAAGAGAATTGGAGAGACCTCAAGAACTTCCTTTCTGAAGAAGAGCCACGGGCATCAGAGTAGATCAAGTCAAGCCTGTGGGAAACAACTTTTGGACAGCCTCAATGTTCAGTCAGAATCAACCTCTCTCTCTCTCTTATACTTTCTTTTTTTAAAAAAAATATATTTTATTGATTTTTTACAGAGAGGAAGGGAGAGGGATAGAGAGTTAGAAACATTGATGAGAGAGAAACATCGATCAGCTGCCTCCTGCACACTCCCCACTGGGGATGTGCCTGCAACCAAGGTACGTGCCCTTGACTGGAATCGAACCTGGGACCCGTGAGTCCGCAGGCCGACGCTTCATCCACTGAGTCAAACTGGTTAGGACTCATTCTTTCTTTCTGTCATACTAATTCACATGCATGGCTCAACTTATATGTACATATATTCCCACATGTATGTTCACATGCATACTTATACTCACATATACGCATCACTGGATGAGCACCACACACAAAGGTTTAATTAAGTAATTGCCTCCACAATCACATATGTGCATGGATGCATACATAAGCCATATATACATATAAATGTGTATATATGTCCACTTCTACACAAACTCATAAGTATGTTGGTACATGTTCATATAGCATCCTCACACATATGTATGTGCATATACACAGTGGCATACCCACTCGCAGGCAGGAATACATGTGCACATGCACTGAAACAGCAGAGATATCCAGCCCCTCTCTGACTTCTGTCCTGTGCACAAAGCCAGGAGTCCATATTCTCTCCAAGTGACACCACAAGTTTGCATTTGCTCTCTATTCTTGCCAGTCTCCCACTTCTCCGCTTGGAAAGTCATTTCTATTATCAATACAATGTTCCCAAGAGGCAGTCCCCATCCCCTATATACACAACTCTTTTATTCTAAAAGGGAAAATGAAGAGAAGATAACAAGGCCGGAGTTCTTCCTGCCAGTACCTCTGGGCATGTTCTACTGCTCCCAGACTCCAAAACAGTTATTGGAACTGGGCACAAGGAAGAAACAGTAAGAAAATTACCCCTGGGCCCTAAAACCTCCTAGGATGCCTCCTTCTCCCCGGCTTCGTGATTTTCAGTGACCCCTCCAGACCAGCCCAAGGGCCTGGCCAAGGAGAGGGTAGGAAAGTGAAGCTTAAACATGTAAAGGAGGTGAACTGGGCTCAAGATAACAAAAGAAGTAAGTATTTCAAAACAAAAAGAAAAAACAGGAGCTGGGTAGGGAGAGGGGAGGCAAGCAGAAGACCTCTGCCAGCAGGAAATCTGCTCCTGGAATACTGGATTATGAATAGCAAGACTCTCCAAGAGGCCAGGGAGAAGGGGGTGGACATCCAGCATTCCACGTGGGGGTGGAGGGGTGACTGCTTCAGGCAGTAGCAGCCGCTCCAAAGTAAAGTCTTATCAAAGCCGTTATGTAACCAAGGGAGCTGAGTGAAGCACAAACACCTCCCCTCCCCAAACAGGCACCCACACCCACGCCCACCACCTCCCAGCACCCACAGCATAGGAAAGCTCAGCTCCTCCCAAGTAGCTACAGAATGGAAGGAATCAACTTGATGAGTTACATCAAAAACACGATGGGTGAAGGGTTCCTTATTACCTAGAAGTCACATCTGGGAAGGTCTGAATTGGTTCAGTTTATGGTCCCTGGATATCTCTTTTCTTGAACTTCCTGCCACACCTAATTGTGCCCAGCATCATCTGGAAACCCTCTCTTTCCTTTCCCCTCAAGAAGGATCCCATTTGAATATTTGATTGTGCTCATAAGGATGGGAGGCAAAGCTGCCATCAACCCTTCCTGCCTGTTGTTCCCCCACAGTCTCATCTGCATGTCCTGACATTTTGCTCTCATCCCCCTGGGATGACAAGGGAAAGGCCTGGAGAAATGTCCCTGCTCTATTCCCTTCAGAGTTACAAAGGCAGAGTATAAAAACCCAGAAAATTGAGATAACCCTGACCTTAGGTTGCTGGGGAAAAGATTTACAAGGGAACTTAGGATTGAAATCAAAACCTTGTCCCCAAATTTGATTTTTTTCCTCCTCCGCCAGCTCTTCCTCTTTTTCATTGTCCTATCTCCAGTAGCCTCCTCCTTCTCTGCTCCATGGCACTGAACTACCCCACCCACTCCTTGAATCCTCTGCTTGGAAATCTTCCTCCCCAATAAAAGCCTCCCCAAAATGCTGCTCTGAGCTGTGGTTGGGGTGAGCAGAGCATAAGACAGGCTTGCAGGATATTTTACTGTACCCTGTCCCAAATTCAAAAGTATGATGGGCAAAAAAAAAAAAGTATGGCGGGCAGGGGGATGTCACATAGTCAATCAAATTATCCTAAACTTTCCACCTCTAACCACCCCAGGCCTAACCAGCAAAACTTAAGCTCTCCTAATCCAAAACTGCCTTGAGCCTGAATTTCTGGGACCCAGTAGGAGAAAGGCTGGTGTCAGTAACCCCAAGATTATTGTACTAAAACTATCTATGAGAAGACTGCTCACAGCCCCAACATTATCCTCCATCCCTACCCCTACATAACAGTAGGGTAATTTTGAAAAGGGGAAGGGGCACTGAAACAGGGAAAGAAGAGTCCCTTTCCCAAATACCACTAATAACTGTGAGGCCTAAAGCCAGAGAGAGGACCCCCAAATCTATGTTTCCATCCAGGAATTCTGTCCTTGAAAAGTGGGTCATCTGGGAGAATTTTTCTGGTGAGCCCTCAGTAGTGCCCAACCGCCTTTTCATCACGGGGCCCCAACGCAAGCCTATTCAGGACCCAGGACAGCTCCGAATGAGCAAACCCCCGCCGAGTCCCTTTCAGCACTTGGGACAGCTCCGGGGGATTGCAGGACGTCCTGCCAGAAACCCAGCCTTCCAGAAAGGAACAGGCTTACCCTAACACACACCTCTTTAGAGCAGAAGCCCCTTTTCCCCAGCCGCTCCCATACTCGCTCCCATCCACCGGAGGCATCTGGTAGCCCTCCTTTCAGTCTCTGTCCAAAGAGAGAAAAGAAACCCAGACACGAGGCTTCCCTGAGGGAGCCTAGAGACAGGACCCCACCCACCTCCTTTCAGCCCTGAGCCTCTTAAAGCCACTCACAGCTGGTTCTAAACACCACTTTCCTTCCTAACCACCAGCCCCCAAAATAAAAGAGATACTTACGCGGGGGCTCCCAGCCCTGCAGGCAGATGTAGTGAGGGAGACAGAGAGAGGTAGCTCCCCACACCCAGTTCTAAGCCCCCTTTCTGAAGGAGCCAGCTCCCATCTGGACTGGGGGGAGGAGAGACATGTGGAAGCACTGAGTGATGGGGAGAGGAGAAGGGAAAGGGAAGGAGGCAGGAGCGGGGGACTGCAGGGTGGGGGTGTTGGGATGGGGGTGAGGGAATCCTTTTTAATTTCATTCTCTCCCCATGTCTACATCAGCTCTGCAGGCTCAGCTCTTTAATATTTACACACAGGAAGAGGGAAGGATGAGAAAGAATAGACAGTGAGGGGGCAGAGGAGACCTGAGCTCAAAGGGCATAGAGGCAGGGGCCTTTGGGAGCTGGGAGCTTAGGGCCCTCACGCCATCCCCCCAGCCCACTCCCAATCAGAGCTCTTGACTGGAAAGAAGGAAGAAGAAACCCTAGGACTGTTCTGTCCCTTTGTTAACAAGACACTTTGAAGCTGCATCAGAAAAAGATCAGATCCCAACCCACATACCTGGACACCCCCACAAACCCAGATTTCTTGGTTGCCTTATGTGCAGATGGTAGAGGCAGTATTCATACACAAGCATGTTCTGATGCTTGGAAACATGTGTGCATGTGGGCTGCTGTGTAAAAGCACATGAACATGTCATCTTGCATTTATAGGTTTACTCAAGTATGTTCTGAGTGTATTGACATGTAACAGCCTATTACATATGCAATTATATAATCATGTGCATAAGCCAGCCCCCAAGTGACCTCCCTGCTTCTTCAGCTACAACCCCAGGAACAAGGCCACCCACCTCCCCGACTCCCTTATTCACAGGCCTTTCCCTCACAGCCTCACTTTTTCTTTCTGTGACATGGGGAGAAGGGCTGGTGGGAAGGCATGCTGCATTTGCGCCCAGGGACTTGACAAGTTATTAGCAACGATGAGCTGGCAGGCAGTTACCATAACAATGGTGCCAGTGCCTCACCCCAGCTCAAACCCAGACTCCCCAGACAGCAGGAGGCCCGCTGAGCCAGCAGCCTTCAGACTGGAGGAGGGTGGGTAAAGGAGGAATTGAGACAAATGCTTGTATAGTGGAGAGTTCACAGCTGTTCTTCCAACCCCCACTGAGAGACAAAGCTTTGAACCCACCGAGTGGGAAAGAAATCAGACCCTGAAAAGGTTTCCTGACTAGGGGAATGGTAAGACACTGGAAGGGGTCTGTCTGTACAAGCTCCTCTAGAAAAAAGCAACTGTTGTCATTTGCTCTCTTTGTCCCCTCACTCCAGGAACCTCTTCTACTACAGATCTTAGTAGAGTAAGAGAAAACCAAACAAACAAGAGGACTCTCTCTGAATTTCAGTCTTCCCATCTGTAAAATGGGAACCATTCTCATTATAATTTATCCGAGAGTCCTGGAAGGTTTAATTAGAAAGGTTAAAGGTAGCATCAGACCTTTCCAAAATCAAACAAGCCCCAGAAGTTTTTCTACCCAACAGGAACGCATAAAGTAAGGAACTGTCAGGCTAGCTAGAGGCAAAATGCATCAGAAATTGGGTGGGATGAAAGAAAATGCAGCGCAGCCAGCTCAAGCATCAACATCAGCAGGAGAGAGATGGTGTGAGGTGCCAGGCAGTAGCAGCAGAAAGCGGGCGCTGTCACAGAATAAACTCTGGGAGTCTGGCCTGCGGCAGCTCCAGCCCCTCACCAGCAGGAATCAAGACAAGCCCATGGTCTACATTGACGGTGGGTATGGCTAGGAATCCCCATCTCCAGAAACATCTGTGGTTCCCTCTCTATGGAAAGGGGTCCCAGGTTGAAGGACCTATTATCTTAGGTTTACTGAGTCTTTAATGCTTCTCCCCAAATCTCTGCTCACTTCTGATGGGCGTGGGGAGGGGAAAGGGTTTCCAGGAATAGAAAGCAACATGGAGGGCTATAAAGTTCCTGGGCTGAGACTAGCCAGGAACCTACACATTGTGACCTTGGGCAATTCCCCTCCCTTCTCTGGGTTTCAGTGTCTTCACTTTACAATTAAGAGGTTGGACAAGTGAATGCTAAGCTTCCTCCCCTAACCATCATTTTATAGTGACATACAAGCTCATTCCTTGCCCAGGAGCCCCTTGACATAAAATGCAGTGGGCACTGCCTGTCAGTTGAGTGGGTTAGTGGGGGTCGAGCATGCAGGGGTAGTATGTAAGGTTGTTCATCCTATGTTCTTTTCAGAAACACCTGTCACCCTAGCCCTCCCAACTCCCTTTTTAGACCCTGATTCACTGCAAACTCACGAACCCTCTCCCTCTCCCTTTCTCCTTTTTAGGCCTTGGCAGCTGGGTGCAGAAGGAGCGCCAGCACTCATGAAGTGCTGGGCAGAGGTGCAGGTCGGTGCCCAGAGATCAAGAGAGCACGGCAGGGAGTACCACTCTCTAACCTTGGCCCAACACAGCTCCTTCAGTCGCCAAGAAGCCTCGGTTGGAGCCTTTCTGTACCACTGACTAAGGATTATAGAAAATACAATTTACCTCTGAGCCTCAACATCTTCATCTATAAATTGGCATTATATTAGGCTGAGCTATACGAAATTGCTGTTTGTGTAAATAAAAAACAAAAGCAGTTGAGTATTTGCAATTTCACGTAGCTTAAGCTGGCTCCGGTTCCCAGAGCTGTTGGGGAGATGAAAGGAGAGACTTGAGAGGGGAGCCTGTTTCAAAATCTTGGGCTGATGTAAAGGCGCTGTTTTTATTTATTTATTATTTCTTTATTTCTACTACAACTCCTTCAAAGAGCTTCAGCACAGACCCACCTCGAGCTCGTAGACTGAGCCAATGACCTAGAACTTGTAAATTTAGGGCTTCGACGTCTGGTGGACATCCACCTGCTCCGGTGACGGGGAACTGTCACTGGGCAGGCGCCTCTACCTGGCCTGCTCGGCTCCTGTTTCTAAAGGTCCTTTGGTGAGACGGGACTGAGACAGCACAAGTTCCTGGGCCCCAAGAAGAAGCACACATCCTCCAGCTCACCCGGGGCCCCACGACCACCAGGGGCCCCAGCATGCAGCAAGGACACAACCAGAGCATCACAGGAAGTCCCCCTGAGGTAGGTGAAGGTGGGGCCAAGTGCAATTCAGCTCTTGCCTGAGGAGACACGGGAGGAAGAGTCCCTGGTGAGAGGGGATGCTCTGACCTCTGAAACCCCCCGGGGAGAGGATAGCAGAGAAGGAAGCCCAGATGTGGGCAACTCAGAGTGAACTCTCCTCAGATACATTCTCACTCAGCCCACACACACACACACACACACACACACACACACTCCCTCACTCATACAGGCCACAGATACCAGGAGCTACTCAGAGAGACACAGTCACTCCGGCACACACACATGCACACTCACAGAGACATACACAGGCACATGCCATGACAACACACACTCATTCGCACACATGTCCACAGATATATAGACACAGTAACACTCTCCACAGTCACACTGCATACACCCACTGACACACACACACACACTCACTGAACACACTCACTGGCACACATCATCACCCACGGACTCACACGGTGCCACACTCACGCACTCAACACAGACACCGTGACACGCACTCACACTCACACACCTGCAGAGGAAACTTCTCTCCGGATCTCCCCAACACCCCACTTCCCCCCAACACCCCGCTGGTTACTCCCTCCCAGACGCGAGCTTCCACCCCGACCAAGCCCGGCAGGGGCTGGCCAACCCCCGCGGCGCTGCCGGGGAGAACGGGTCCTCGCTCCGCGTGGTCCCTCCGCGCCCCTTCCCCCTCCCCCGTCTCCGGGTCAGGCCCGCGGGCCACCAGGCCAGGGCGAGGTTGGGGTGTGGGGGGAGGAGAGGGCAGCGGAGGAGGCCCAGCCTTCGCACCTCCCGGAGCCCGGAGCCGAGGCCGCCGGAGCCCGGGGCGTGGGCGGCGCCGGGCCGCAGCCAGGCCGAGGATGGGGGCGCTGCGGAGGGCGCGGCGAGCGTGGCCGTCCCCACCCCTCCCGCGGCTTACCTGGCCCGGCTTGGGCTCCGGCCGGGTTACATGGTGCCGGCGACTCGGGCTGGGGGCGCTGCGGCGGCGGGCGGACGGGAGGGACGCGCCCGGCACTGCGGAGCCCCCAGCGGAGGGGCCGCGCCGGCTGCGGAGCCCCGAGCGAGCGCCGAGCGGCCGCGGGCGCTGGAGCGGGAGGCGGCCAAGCCGCGGAGGCTGGATTTCCCGGGGACCAGGAAGGGGAGGCGGGGGGATCCCGCCCGCGCGCTCCGCCCCCGCCCCCGCCCCGCGCAGGGCTGCCGAGCCCGGAGCCGGGAGAGGGAAGCGGACCGAGCTCCCCGCCCCCGCCCCGGACCCGGGAGGGCCGAGGTCGCAGCCGGGGTCTCCGAGGAGCGCACGCCTCGCTGAGCGACCGCCCTGGGGAGGCCCCGCTGCGGACCCCCGGGGCAGTGTCCGCGGGGGCCCAGGGCCACGCACAGCCCACCTAGGCTCAGCGACCCAAGCCCAGAGGCGGGCCGTTGGGGAGACGGGCACCCAGTTTCCCAGACAGGGTCTCGCGCCCCATCGAGGCAGGCACCCCCTGAATGCCCCACGCAGCCCCCCAGGCTCGACTCTCCCTCCGCTCCTCCCGGTCAGCTACCCGGCTTCAGCGCCTGGCCCCGGGTCCAGGAGCCCTCTCCTCTGCCGGTGTGGGGCGCTGTGCCGGGCCTCGGAGCCACTGGCAGGCGGCCCCCACCCACAGTCCCCACAGCCGAGGCAACCCCAATGTGGAGGGAGAACCCCGCTATACCTGCCGCCTCTGCGGGGGCCCCACCTGTCCCCACGGTGCCCGCCCGCCCACCTCTAGGCCCCGAGCCAAGGGTGTGCCGAGGCAGAGGCGGGTGGAGGAGGGAAAGGGGACTGTCCGGAGCCGGAGCCGGAGCGCGGCCGGAGGCTGCAGAGCCAGGACGCGGCTGCAGGAGCCGGGAGAGGCGGGGGGAAGCGGACTGCAGCAGTCCCTGGCTGGCATCCGTCTTGGCGCCCAGAGCGATGCTGTAATGGGGGGGAGGGGGCCCGCCCGGGGGAAGCCGCAGGGGGAGGGGCTGACGGTGTGGGGGAGGGTCTGGTTCGGGATTCTTGTTTGCCACGGTGGGTGCGAGGACACACTGCCTCGGGCACGCAAAGTTGGGGTGGAGAATAGTGTGCATCCTCAAAGACCTGTTCCTCCGTCCCTTCCTCCACCTTTGCTGATGCGGACAGCTCTGGGGTGGTGAGGTGTGAGTTTGGGAGTCTGACGAGATCTCTTCCTCTCTAGGAACAGACCTGGAAGTGGTTCTCACCCCACAATTTCTCCCTGTCCCACTGGCTCTCCTTGTATAAAGGGGGAAACTGAGGCGCAGAAAGTAGAAGTCACAGGCCCAAAAGAGTTAAAACGGGGAGCGAGCCCTTTCTCCTTTCCCCGCGGAGATGTTTAAAGATGCCCATGTAACATAAATGACAAAAAGGAGTTTGGAGAGCGTTTCCCCAAGGAAACCTAGAAGTCTGGTGGGAGATGGGCAGACTGGTCACCTGTGGTGCTGCCTACAAAACCAGTTCAAACAGGACTTCTCAATCATGAGCCACGGTCGCAGGTAATTCCCAACCCCGGAGGCCAGTTAAAAGCAGGTATCAGAGAGAATGAGACAGAAAGTTGGTCCCAGGATCCCACTTTAGAACTTAAAGAAACATCTCACTTTCCGTGAAGCAGAAGTACAGCCATCGTGTGAGATGCTAACAGGCACCACCATGTTTTCTCTAAGATGTACATGTTGTTAACTATTTGGACATTGGGAAGTACCTTCAACTGGAGAAGGGCATTTCATATGATTTTCTACTTTTTTCGCAAAGCTGTTATCGAAGAGTTGATGTGTTTCAGATCATAGAGCAGTTTTGATTTGTTCATCCAGCAACCATTTACTGATTGAACCTGGCACCCTGCTAGCCTGTTTGGGGCATAAAGATTAAGCAGACAGGCTTACCTTGGAAAGTGTCCTCTCCTACTCATCCAGTGACGTATAAGGAAGATGGAGATGTGAATCAATAATTACTATCAGGGATAGCTCCATGGGAGTGTGTGCTATGCAGTCACACAGAGCCCGTACTTAAAAAGGTTCCCCCTTGTCCTGGCCGGGTGGCGCAGTTGGTTGGGGCATTTTCTCATACACCAAAAGATGGTGGGTTCAGTTCCCCGGTCAGGGCACAGCTGATCCATGTTTCTCTCTCACATCAATATTTCTCTCTCTCTTTCTCTCTTCTGCTCTCTCTCCAAAATCAATTTAAAAAACAAACACATCAATCTGGGCGGGGGGGAGGGGGGTGGGAATGAACCTGCAACCTAGGTACATGCCTTTGACCAGGAATTGAACCTGCAACCCTCTAGTGTACAGGACAGTGCTCTAACCACTGAGCCATGCTGGTCAGGGCTCTTTTAGTCTGTTTTGATAAACTGCATTTAGAGTTTCCTAATATTAAATTTTACTTTCCTGAGATAAACCCAACTGACTCAAGGAGCTTTATTATTTACTAGAGGCCCAGTGCACAAATTTGAGCATGGGTAGGGTCCCTAGTATCTGCGCGGGAGACTCCCTTTCCCCAGCCACCTGCTGCTGCAACTGATCCTGTCCTCTGGTCTACCTCCCAGTCGAACTCCTGGTCAAGGGGACAATTTGCATATTAGGCTTTTATTATATAGGATTTTACAATACCATTGGATTTGATGTGCTAATATTTTGTTTGGGATTTTTTAATCTATTTATATTAATAAATAAAGAAAGCCTGATATTTTCCTGTCTTTGTTATTTAGGGTTTGTTATCTAGTTATTCTAGCTTCATAGAATAAGTAGGGAAAGTATTATCTATTTTTCTTTTCTCTGTAAAAGTTTGTATAAGATTGGAATAATCTGATATTTGTAAGTTTGCTGAAACACATCTGAAACTGGTGTTGTCCTTATGTGATGGAGTTTTGTTTTATTTTGTTTCATCAATATTTCTATTTATTTAACAGGGCTATTTAAAGAACTATTTTGGGCTTTCAAATTTTTTTTAGTCAGTCTTAATAAGTATATTTTTCTAAGACTAGTTATTTTGTCCAAGTTCTAAAATGTGTTGCCATAAAGTTGTTGATAAAATTCTCTTATTTTCATCTCTGCTTCCTTGGTAATTCTGCCCTCCTTTACAATATTTATCTGCCTTCTTTCCTTTTATTCTACTTTCATTACCATAAATTTGTCCATATTTTAATAATTTTAAAGAATCAATTTCTTAGCTTTGTTGAAATTCTCTATAGTACTTTTTTCTAATTTCTTTATGTTTGCTCTTATTTTTTAAAAATTATGGTACAATAAGCTAAGTGGTCATTGTTATTTCTTTTTTAAAAAATATATTTTATTGATTTCTTACAGAGAGGAAGGGAGAGGGATAAAGAGTTAGAAACATCGATGAGAGAGAAACATCGATCAACTGCCTGCTGTACACCCACTACTGGGGATGTGCCCACAACCAAGGTACATGCCCTTGGCCGGAATTGAACCTGAGACCCTTCAGTCCGCAGGCCGATGCTCTATCCACTGAGCCAAACTGGTTAGGGCTATTTGCTCTTATTTTTATTATCTATTTCCATCTACTTTCTTTGGTTTTACTCATTCTTTAACTTACTCCTTATATTGGAGACTTAGTTTTTTAATTTTTAGCTTTTCTTCTTTTTCAATATAAATTACTCTTGAATAACTGTTTTACGTACATCTCACATGACCTATATGACACCATCAAGGAGACCAATGTATTGTGGGAGTTCAAGAAGAAAACAAGAAAGAGAAAGAGGCAGAGAAAATATTTGAAGAAATGCTGGTTGAAATTTTCCCAACTTTGATGATAGACATGAATACAAACACCTGAGAAGCTCAACAAGTAGGATACACTCAAAGAGAGCCACACTGAGACACATTACAATCAAACTTTCAAAAACAAAGAGCATTTTGAAAGCAGTTGGAGATTGTCACGTACAAGGAATCCTACATAATAAAAAAAGGGTAATATGCAAATTGAGCCTAACAGCAGAACCACTGGAAATGACTGGTCACTATGACACACACTGAACACCAGGGGCAGAGGCTCAATGCAGGAGCTGCCCCCTGGTGGTCAGTGTGCTCCCACAGGGGGAGCTCTGCTCAGCCACAAGCCAGGCTGTTGGCTGCTAATATAGTGGTGGTGACGGGAGCCTCTCCTGCCCCCTTAGCAGTGCTAAGGATGTCCGACTGCAGCTTAGGCCTGTTCCCCACTGGCAAGTGGACACCCCCCCTCCAGGGCTCCCGGGCTGCCAGAGTGATGTCTCACTGCCAGCTTAGGCCCAATCCCCTGGGGAGCGGGCCTAAGCCAGCAGGTGGACATCCCCTGAGAGGTCCTAGACTGCGAGAGGACACAGGCCAGGCTGAGAGACCCCCCCCCCCCCCAGTACACAAATTTTTGTGCTCTGGGGCTCTAGTCATCAATAAGATCTCAAGTATATTTCTTATCAGAAACTTTGGAGGCCAGAAGACAGTGGCCAATATGTTTAAAATGTTAAAAGAAAAGAAAAATTGTTAACCAAAAATCCTATACCATCAGACCTGCCCTATAAGAAATGCTCGGGAATCCTATAGGTTAAAATATTGAGTTACTGCCCTGACTGGTTTGGCTCAGTGGATAGAGCATCAGCCTGTGGACTCAAGGATCCCAGGTTTGATTCCAATCAAGGACATGTACCTTGGTTGCGGCACTTCCCCAGTGGGGAGTGTGCAGGAGGCAGCTGATCAATGTTTCTCTCTCATAGATGTTTCTGGCTCTCTATCCCTCTCCCTTCCACTCTGTAAAAAATCAGTAAAATATATATTATTTTTAAAAAATAGTGAGTTACTGACACTAGACAGTACTCAAAGCTGTATGAAGAAATAAAACTATCAATAAAGGTAAATACAAGATAAATACAAGGTAAAAAAAAAAGATAAATACAAGAGCAATTATAAAAGCCAGTATTATTGTAACAATAATTTGTAACTGTATTTTTTGTTTGTTTTCTGCATGATTTAAGAGACTAATACATTTAAAGAAAAAAAAAACAATTTGTGTAAAAGTGAGCCTTACTGTAACTTTGGTTTATAATTCCAAATCTTGTTTTCTACATAATTTAGGAAATTAATGCATTTAAAGAATTATTAGTTTATATTTTAGGCTACACTATAGATAAAGATGTAATTTTGTGATATCAACAACCAAAAGGGACAGGGACAGAACTTTTTTTTATGTTATTGAAGTTTAGCTGGTGCAAATCCAAAATAGAGTGTTATAACTTTAGGATTTAAAATGAAATCCCCATGGTAACCACAAAGAAAATAGCTCTAGAATATACACAAAATAAAATAAGAAAAGAATTTAAATGTTTTACTGCAAAAAAAAACACAAGTAAACACAAGAGAAGACAGTAATGCAAGAGCAGGAGTGGCTATACTAATATCAGACAAAGTAAATTTTAGATCAAAAAACATTGCTCAATTCCTATATAATAAATGTTTTAAAGGTTACAAAAATGTTTGCTAGAGATGAAGAAAAAATTATTCTACGTGAAAGCCAGTCATAAAAATACAAATACTGGATGATTCCACGTACATGAGGCACTTGGAATAATCAAAATCATAAAGACGGAAAGTAGAATGGTGATAGCCAGTGACTGGGAGGAGAAAGGGAATGGGAAGTAATTTTTATATATTTTTAAAATATATTTTATTGATTTTTTACAAAGAGGAAGGGAGAAGGATAGAGAGTTAGAAACATTGATCAGCTGCCTCCTGCACACCTCCTACTGGGGATGTGCCCAAAACCAAGGTACATGCCCTTGACCAGAATCGAACCTGGACCCTCAGTCCGCAGGCCAATGCTCTATTCACTGAGCCAAACTGGTTAGGGCAGGGAGTAATTTTTAAATAGGGTTCCAGTTTTGCAAGAGGAAAATATTTCTGGATATGGATGGTAATGATGATTGTACAACAATATGAATGTAACTTAATATCACTGAATTTTACACTTAAGATTGAAATTTTATGTTAACTGTAATTTAATACAATTTTTAAACATCGAAGAAAAATATTGACAAATTGGAATTTGTTAAAAATCAACTTATTTTATTAAAAAACACTATTATGAGAGTAAAAATGAAAATCACAGATTGGGGAAAATGTTTGCAATACATGTATCTAGTAAAGAACTGATATTCGGAATATATGAGGAATCTCTACAAATCAATATGAGGCAAAAAAAAAAAAAAAGAAGAAGAAGAAGAAAAAGAAAAAGAAACACCTTGAGCAGCATTTTTCAAAAGAGGATCTCCTAGCAGCCAAAAAAAGCTTAATTGAAGATATAGTTATAATAATTACACATTATAGTTCATATATTTATTAAGAGTATAGAGAGAGATTTATAATAAGGAATTGGCTCATGTGATTATGGAGGCTGAAAAGTCAAGATCAGCAGTATGCAAGCTGAAAACCCAAGAGCGTCAGTGGTACAGAGCTCTAATCCAAGTCCACAAGCCTAACCAGGAGAACCGATGATATAAGCTCTAGTTGAGTCTGAGTCCCAAGGCAAAAGACTGATGTCCCAGGTCAAAGACAGCTGGACAAAGACAAAGAATTATTTCATACTCATCCTTTTTATTCTATTTAATCCTCAATAGATTGGATGAGGCCCACCCACATTAGGGAGGGTGATTTGCTGTGCTCAAATTAATTAATCTGATCCAGAAACACCTTCACACACATGCCCAGAATTAATATTTAACAAATATTTGGGCACCCTATAACCCAGTCATATTGACACATAAAATTAACCATCACAGAAGTATAGGTAAATTTCTTTCTGATCTTTTAGGACATAGAAAAAGCACTACCTAGAAAAGAAAAGACTGGTACATTTGGCTATATTAGAGTGAAGAAGTTCTATTCATAAATCATCTTCAAGAAAGTGAAAAGGCAAGCTATAATGGAGAGTTCTTTGTAACAGATAACTGACCAAGAATTGTCATCAAGGATTTAAATTTTTCTTTATATGAACTCCTTCAATTTACTTAGAAAAAGAGAAACAATCAAATAGAAAAACACATGATACATGAAAGATGTATGAGCATAGAATTTTCAGAGGAAATACATATGACCAATATACACAGAAAGATATGCTCAGACTGCTTAGCAAACAGAAAATGCAAATCAAGACCACAATGAGACACAAATGTACACCCATTTGATTGGCAAAAATGAAGATATCTGACAATTCCAAATATTGTAGAGAATGTGGATCAATAGGACCTCATATATTTCTGATGGAGGTATAAATTACAACAACCATTTTAAAATAATTTGTCATTAGCTTACAAATTTGTCATTCATAGACTCTGAAGAATAATATTAAAAGTATTAACAACCAATAACACATGGATGCTGACCAATCAGAACAGATGCCTGACCAATCAGACGGGATGCCAGTAGCTTTACTGATGTGGACTGGCTGACTACTAATTCTATAAACACTGTAACCCAGCATTTCACCCCCAGCTATGTACCCAGTGGAAACTTCTGCTCATTTATCAAGAGATAGATACAAGAATATGTGTAGCAAAAGGGGGGAGGGAGGAACTTAGAAACAACCAAAATGTCCATTAATAGAAGAATGGATAAATAATTATGGAGCAGTCACACAATAGAATATCATATACAGCATGCAAAAATGTGGCTAACTCCAATATTATGTACATCATAACACTCTTTTCAGAAAGTTCATAAACAACTAAAACTGACCACTATATTTAGGTCACATATGTATTTGATAAAACTATAAAAGCAAGCCCTAACCGGTTTGGCTCAGTGGATATAGCATCGGCCTGTGGACTGAAGGGTCCCAGGTTTGATTCCAGTCAAGGTCATGTGCCTTGGTTGAGGCACATCTCCAATAGGGGGTGTGCAGTAGGCAGCTGGTCGATAATTCTCTCTCATTGATGTTTCTAACTCTTTATCCCTCTCCCTTCCTCTCTGTAAAAAACAATAAAATATATTTTTAAAAAAACTATAAAAGCAAAAAAGAAAGGCAATGACCATTGCAAATCTGGGAAGGGGAAGCAGAGTTATAGGATGGGGGTGGGCAGATAGCACTTGCGTTAGCTGGTGGGATTGTAGGTATTTATTACATGCTTTTATAAATACATACATACATTCATACACAACCTAAGAGGTCTATGTCCAATAATGACTGTAACCATGAAGCAGAGATGATTCATCCAATTCTGTCTCAGACTCATTAAAAAATAAGAGACAATTTTAAAATATGAGCAAAGAACAAGGAATTTTAAAGAATGACAAAGCAGATATGAAAAGGAACTAAATATAACTTCTAGAAATGAAAAATATAGTACCTATAATTAGAAATTTAATAAATGGCTTTAACAGACGATTGGATGCAGGTACTAATAGTATCAGTGAACAGAAAGATACAGCTGGAAAATATATGCAAAAAGCATCATAAAGAGATAGGGCTCTGAAGGGGCCTGGCTGGAGTGACTCAGTGGTTGAGCACCAACCTATCAATCAGAAGGTCACAGTTCAATTCCTTGTCAGGGCACATGCCCCGTGTGGGGCGTGCAGGAAGCAGCCGATCAATGATTCTCTCTCATCATTAATGTTTCTATCTCTCTCTCCCTCTCCATTCCTCTCTGAAATCAATACAAATATATATTATTTAAAAAAGCATGAAGGGTAACATGAGATAGCCTGACATACATCTTATCAGAAGCCTGCCCTCCCCCTCGCCCCCCGCTGCCTCCCAAAGAGAGAGAATATGGCAGAGGCAACTTATGGGGAGATAATGGGTGATGATTTTCCAGACCCGATTAAGATATCAAGCTACGGATTACCAACACATTTTAAGTAGGACATGTAAAAAGAAATCCACACATACAACACTGTATTAAAACTACAAAAACAAAGATAAAAAGAATTTTAAAGCAGCCAGGGAAAGACAGGTTGCTTTCAAAGAAGCCATGGATAAGCTGACAGTTGACTTCACAAAGCAGCCACAGACAGCCAGGGGACAGTGGAACGGTACAGTCAATGTGCTGAGGAAACATGACCAACCTAGAAAGCTATGGCCAGATAACAAAGACTTTTCAAGGGTCATATGAAATAAAGGAATTGCAGAAAGGACAAAAATGGAAAGATTTCCATTAGCAGACCATCACTAAAGTAAATTATAGAAGTTCTTCAGACAAAATATGGTCTCATGTAAGAAGTGATCATAGATGGAATATCTAGCATGCAAAAAGTAATGAAAAACAAAGAAAATGGTAACTATGTGGGTACATATATGTAAACCTTAATGGCATAAAACAGTTATAAGGTCTGCTGTTTTTTTTCAAAGATAGAATTAAAACATGACAACAATAGTATATATCTGTGGAAAGGAAAGAAAAAAATAGAGTCAAAGTGACTAAGATCCTTAGGGGTGGGGAGGGAGAGGATAAAGAGATTAACTTCAGACTTTGATAAATATATATGTTAAAATTTCTAAAGTAACCAATAAAAGAATAAAAATAGAGCATTAAACTTCCAAATAGTTGTAGAAAAAACAGAAATAAGAGACATTCAGTGAAAGTGGGAATCCAAGTGCCATTTCAGGATAATCAGACTGTGGGGGTAGTGGCAGGAGATGACATTAATGACAGAGGCAAGAGTCAGACTATGAAGGGTCTGGTGAGCCCAGCTGAGGAGGTGAACTCCTAAGCAATGTGGAGCCAGAGAAGTTTTCATTTAAGCATGACGGACTATCAGATTTGCTTTAAGCAGCAGCAGTCTGACAACAGTACGGATATAGACTAGATTTTACACACACACATATCTCAAAAAGATAATCAGAAATCTCAACTTTTGCCAGTAGGTGAATACAAATGTCATTCATTAACATTCACAAGTAAATCTTGGTAGGTTAAAATGCGGAATTTTTGCAAGCAAGCTAAACATAGAGGCTTTAGGCCATGGCTAGCCAAGCCAGGGATTTGCATGCACAGGACCCAGCGGTTTGTGGAAGCGCCACTCCACACTGGCAGTTGACTCCCATTATTGCCATGCGCCATTGTTAGTGAAATTGAAATGCTACTGCTTTGGCTTGATGCTTGAGATTAAAGTTATCGCTTGTGCAACGGAGAGAATGCTTTCTCTGTTATGCTCAGTTGGAGAGGTCCTGGAGTGAAACTGCTTGAACAGTTTAGTTATATTATCCTTCTTCTCATTGCCATGGACGTCCAGGCAGGGACTCCATAACCTCAGGCCCTAATGATTCCACAGGAGTCATTCTCCTACTGATGTTATCACTCCCACCACCACTAGGAACCAGTGAAGCAGGAACTCAGCCAGGCCACATTCTGGTGGAGCTGGAATTCAGCTGCCGCCTGAAGGCCGTGAAACCTGGGCACTGCATTGCACTCAAGGCAGAAAGTCCATACCTTCAACCCTTGGAAATAAGAATGTTCAGGGGAAGCGAGTAGGGAAACCTCAGCAAGGCTGATTGGGCCCCACGGTGTGTTAGAGATCAGTGATTTAACTCTTCCTATTTGAATTCATAACCCATGTCTCCCAGGGTGCACAGCTGCCACCAGAGGGCCTGGGTAGGAATTTCTTCTAGTATCAGCCACTGTTTTGTACCTGGAACCAGCACTTTTCTCCATTACTTTGCTAGAGCAGGTTCATATACTCAGTAACTTTTTCCATTATTTATAGAGTTCTCCTCAATGGCTTCTGGTCTACCTTCCTATCATTAGGCTTCTGCTCTGGTCAGCCCTGTCTACCGGTCATATTGGTCTACATCTGAAAAGCGTTCAGGGCTTCTGTTCAAAGTTTCCTCAAGCCTTGAATAAATCAGTAGATGTAAGTGTACCAGTAGATACAAAGGAGAAGGATTCGCCCAATTCCTCTCAGAAATACCTGAGCCCTAGTTCAGACCCAACCATGTTACACTGGTATAATTTGAAAGCAGCTTTTAAAATACCTTTTAAAATTACATTTTCCTTTTTAAAAATAAATGAAATTTTTCTCGGTTGGCATGGCTCAGTGGCTGAACATCAACCTATGAACCAAGAGGTCACAGTTTGATTCCCGGTCAGGGCATATGCCCAGGTTTCAGGCTCAATCCCCAGTGTGAGGCATGCAGGAGGCAGCCAGTCAATTATTCTCTCTCTATCCCTCTTCCGTCCTCTATGAAATCAATAAAAATATATAATTAATAAATAAAGAAATATGTTAAATAACTTTATTGAATTGCAATGGTTTGACTATCCTATATAATAAAACCCTAATATGCAAATCAACTGAAAGGTGGAATGACTAGTTGCTATGATGTGCACTGACCACTAGGGGCAAACGCTCAATGCAGGACCTAACCTGACAGTCGGACATCCCCCAAGGGGTCCTGGACTTCGAGATGGCACAGACCAGGCTGAGGGATCCCTCCCCTAGTGCATGAATGTCATGCATTTGAGCTTCTAATATATACATATGTAGATATGCATATAACTACAAACAGTGCATAAATTTATAACTGTACTTGAATACGTCACAAAGTAAATACCTGCCTGTAATCAATTCTAATCAAGAAATAGCATGTTGAAGTGTATGTTTAAGTAAGGAGGACTTGGTGGGAGAAGAAAGGGAAAACCTGAGATTACCCCAGGGTCTGGCTCAGATGACCAAGGCTTGTGGTACCATTCACACAAGAAGAAATGCAAGTTTGAAGGAGAAAATTGTGAGTATGATTTTGAACATGTTAAGTTGGAGAAGCTTGAGAGACTGCCAGGGTAAGGTTGATGCTGGATGGAGAGATTTGATGGCTGTGTTTTCTGAAACAAGAACCAGGAACCATATTTTGCCATGGATTTTTGTGCTTTTCCAAGATTCAAAAAAGAAAGTTTTAATACCAAACTGTTGAAATTCTTGGGCTATTTCAATGTTTTAGGTAATACTCTTACATTTCTATGTTCAGTTTATCTGTAAAACTGGGATAATAGATATACCTATTTCATAGAGTTTGATGAGTAAATACTGAGTATTTCATGAGTAAAAATATATATAAAATACTTAGAACAATGGGACATAGGAAACACTCAGTAAATGTTAGATGTTCCCACTGATGGGGACAATAAGACTACATATTTTAAATGAAAGCTGTTCTCAATATTGTTCTCAAGACCAGCCATTGAGGGGGACTCTCTATAATTTCTTACTACAGAACAGGTGTTAGGAAAGAAACCACATGGACTCAGCTGGTAGTTTCCTTAAACTGGATCAAAAGGGGCCTATCGCTGGTCCCTATACTTTGTTGTTGTGTTTTAATATATTTTTTATTGTTGATAGTATTACAGATATCTCCCATTTCCTCCTCCTTCACCCCTCTCTTCCCAGCCTCTACCCACCCCTGCCCAGGTCTTCACTACCTTACCGTCTGCTCCCTATACTTTGGAGAGCCTTCGGTATCAACACAAATACATTCACACACACACACCACAAGTTATTAAATAATATGTTTATGCCTCTGTTTCTCTGGATCTAGAGCTGTTAAAATTACATCAAGCAATTATGTCTCAAAAAAAGGCTTAAAAGCCCAGCTGGTGTGGCTCAGTCATTGAGCATTAACCTATGATCCAGGAGGTCACGGTTCGATTCCCGGTCAGGGCACATGTCCTGGTTACAGGCTCAATCCCTAGTCTGGGGCGTGCAGTAGGCAGCCGGTCATTGATTCTCAGTATTGATGTTTTCCATCTTTCTCTCCCTCTCCTTTCCTCTCTGAAATCAATATACATTATTTATATTTATATTTATATTTATATTTATATTTATATTATTTATATTATATATAAAGATTATTCTTTTTAAACATGCTTTAAAAAGCATAGTACCATTGATAGTACTAAATAAATATAAACTTTGATATAGAACATTGGCAGAATATTCTTTTTGTTGTTGTTAAGAATTTTTTTAATACATTTTATTGATTTTTTACAGAGAGGAAGGGAGAGGGATAGAGAGTCAGAAACATTGATGAGAGAGAAACATCGATCAGGTGCCTTCCGCACGCCTCCCACCGGGGATGTGCCCGCAACCAAGGTATATGCCCTGGACCGGAATCGAACCTGGAACCCTTGACTCTGCAGGCTGACACTCTATCCACTGAGCCAAACCAGTCAGGTGGTAGAATATTCTTAAAAAAATAATATTGGCAGTGCCCTTGGTAGTACTGGATCTGTCTCTTGCTTCAACAGTGTTTGGATGGAACAGACCCAGGGACATCCCTTCTTCTAGCTTCCAGCCACCTCCTGCGTCTTATTCAGTCACCACTTTCAGAACCACCTGCAAGACCAACCAACACACTGGGGGGGGTTTTTCTACCTTAACTCCTTATTGCCAAACAACTATGAGCTCCCAAATTCATCAGAATTATTCCATTAAGGTGAAGGCTGTGGTCAACCTCCTGGCAACTTGCACCTGCAGGCCTCCTACATCTACCTCTCTCTGGGCTTCTGTTTCGACCAGGATGATGTGGCTCTCAAGTGCATGGGCCACTTCTTCCTCACGTTGGTGGAGAAGAAGCACGAGGGCGCTGAGTTGCAAAACAAACACGCTGGCTGCTTTATCGCCCAGGACGGGCTGAAGCCTCCCCAAAATGAGTGGGTAAAACTCAGGGCGCCATGGAAGCCGCCCTGGAGGGGAACCTGAACCAGGCCCTGTGGAGCTGCATGCCCTGGGTTCTACCCACGCAGATCCTCAGCTCTGTAACTTCCTGGAGAACCATTTCCGGGATGAGGAGGTGAAATTCATCAAGAAGATGGGCAACACCTGACTAACCTCTGCAGGCTGCCGGCCCCTAGGCTGGGCTGGGGGAGTATCTGTTCTGGAAGCCTCACCCTCAAGCACTACTAGGAGCCTTTGGAGCCCAGAGGCCCTTGAGAGGCCCCTCTGCATTCCCCTGGTGTCTGGCTTTTACCTGAGGTTCTCCCCAAAACTACTAGCCATTCTTTTGACCACCCTGAAGCCCTCTCCCATGCATTGGTCCAAATGGAACAATAAAGCTTTTTGCAGCGAAGAAGAAGAAGAAGAAGAAGAAGAAGAAGAAGAAGAAGAAGAAGAAGAGTAGTTTTCAATATTTAGGCAACAAAACCACAATATTTCCAGAAAGGAATAAGTATTTTCTGTAGGAATGATTTTGAAATTTGATGATAGAATGGGCATACATGTAACATTAATTTAAAAATAAATAATCACTGTCTGAGATGGAGAGTTCAAAATGAGACTAGTCATTTACTAGGCAATATAACAAAAAAAGAAATCCTATATAATAAAAGCCTAATATGCTAAGTGTTTGGTCATCAGGTTGTCTGTTCAACCAATCAAAGAGTAATATGCTAATGATATGCTAAGGTTGCTCAACTGCTCGTTATGACGTGCACTGACCATCAGGAGGCAGATACTCCAACAAGTAGGTGAGCTTGCTGCTGGGGTCTGGCTGATCAGGACTGAGCGAGATGAGCTAGACACACCCTGGAACCCTCCCACGGTCCCTCCCTGGCCCTAATCATGCACCAGTGGGGTCCCTCAGCCTGGCCTGTGCCCTCTCGCAATCTGGGACCCCTTGGGGGATGTCGGAGAGCCGGTTTTGGCCCAATCCTGCAGGCCAGGCTGAGGGACCCCACTGGTGCACAAATTCATGCACTGGGCCTCTAGTGATATATAAAATTTCAAAAAGTAAATATTACTCCATTTAGCTAGATTGTACAGAAACAAGAGGCATTGTGAACAAAAAGCTATTTTATTTTAGAAAAATACACATAACATAAAATTCACCATCTTAACCATTTTTAAATGTACACTCCAGTGATATTAAATACATTCATCTTACTGTACAACCATCACCACTGTTCCCATAATTCATTTCATCTTATAAAACTGAAACTGTACTGGTGTGGCTTAGTGGTTGAGTGTTGACCTATGAACCAGGAGGTCATGGTTCAATTCCCAGTCAGGGCACATGCCCAGGTTCTGGGCTCCATCCTCAGTAAGGGGCATGTAAGCAGGCAGCCGATCAATGCTGTCTCATCATTGATGTTTCTATCTTTTCTCTTCCTCTCCCTTCCTCTCTGAAATCAATAAAAATATTTTTAAAACAGAAACTCTATACCTATTAAACAATAACTCCTCATTCTCCCCTCCCACAAGCCCCTGGCAACCACCATAACACTTCTGTCTCTATAATTTTGAACACAATTGTACAGATATCTTTTCAAGACTCTGCTTCAATTATTTTGAGTATACCCAGGAGTTGAATTGCTGGATACTTCTATTTTAATTTTTTATGGAACAACCATACTGTTTTCCATAGCAGATGTAGTCTTTGGATACCATTTTACATTTCCATCAACAGTGCACAAGGATTCCAATTTCATCACATCCTTGTCAACATTTTTTATTTTCTTTTTTTCTCTTCTCTTTTCTTAGTCCATGTAGCTAAAAATTTGTCAATTTTGTTCATCTTTTTGAAGAACTAACTTTTACTTTCATTGATTTTTCTCTCTTGTTTTCCACTCTCCATTTCATTCATCTCTTCCCCAATCCTTATTATTTCCTTCCTTCTATTTGCTTTGGGTTTGATTTGTTCTTCTTTTATTAGTTTCTTAAGTTGCAAAGTTAGGTTGTTGATTTGAGATCTTTCATGTTTTTTAATGCAAGCATTGGTAAGCTATCCATTTCCCCCTTAGCACTGCTTTCATTAAGTCTCATAGTTTGGGGATGTTTTGTTTTCAGTCATCTCCAAGTGTTTTCTAATGTCTCTTGTGATTTCTTCTTCCATCTATTGTTTGTTTAAAAGTATACTGTTTAACTTTCACAATTGTTTTTAATTTTCAAGTTTTACCTTTCTAACCTCATTCTGTTGGTTAGAGAGATAACTTGTTGATATCTATTTATTTAAACCTGTAGAGACAATTTGTGGCCTAACATTGGTTTGTCCTGGAAAATGTCCTATGTTCAGTTGAGAGGAATATGTATGCTGTTGCTGTTGGGTAGTGTTCTTTATGAGATTTTTAGTCTATGTAGCCTATTCATTTATTGTATTGTCTCCTATTTCCTTACTTATTTTCTATCTGGTTATTCTATCCATTCTTGAAGTCTCTTACTATTATTGTGGAACTATTTCTCCCTTCTTTTCTATCAAGTTTTGCTTCATATATTTTGATTGTCATTAGGCACATAAAATTTTATAATGGTAATATCTTATTGCTATATTAAACCATTTTTAATACAGTAGAGGCCCAGTGCACAATAATTTGTGCACTTGGCGGGGGGTGGAGGTCCCTCACCCTGGCCTGTGCCCTCTGGCAGCCCGGGAGCCCTTGGGGGATGTCCACTTGCCAACAGGGAACAGGCCTAAGCTGCAGTCAGACATCCTTAGTGCTGCTGAGGAGGCGGGAGAGGCTCCTGCCACCACTGCTGTATTTGCAGCCATCAGCCTGGCTTGTGGCTGAGCAGAGCTCCCCCTATGGGAGCACACTGACCACCAGGGGGAAGTTTCTGCATTGAGCATCTGCCCCCTGGTGTTCAGTGTGTGTCATAGTGACAAGTCATTCCCAGTGGTTCTGCTGTTAGGGTCCATTTGCATATTATCCTTTTATTATATAGGATAGAGGCCTGGTGCATGGGTGGGGGTTGGCTGGTTTGCCTTGAAGGGTGTCCTGGACCAGGGTGGGGTCCCCGCTGGGGTGCCTGGAGAGCCTGGGTAAGGGGCTTATGGCTGTTTACAGGCTGGCCAAGCCCCCCAGTGGGGACCCTCACCCCATGGGGGTGTGGCCAGCCTGGGTGAGGGGCTGATGTCTGTTTGAAGGCTGGTCACAGCCCCTTCAGGGTGGGAGGGGGTCCCACTGGAGTGCCTGGTCAGCCTGGGTGTGGGCTGAGGGCCGTTTTCAGGCTGGCCACACCCATAGCCCAGGTTAGGTTGCCCCTGGCAACTGAGGCTCCCAGCCCCTCCTTGAATGGAGACCACACCAGCTGGAGCAGGTAACTGGGATTTATTTATCTTCTATAATTAAAACTTTGTAGCCTGAACAGAGCTCAGGGCCGGCCAGGGCAGGCAGGAAGCTTGGCTTCCTCCATTGTTGGGGGCAACGCAAGCCTCCCACTCGTCCAGCTCTGTGGCCACTGCCATCTTCTGACAGAGTGACGGAATGAGAGTGTGATGGTTAATTTGCATATTACTCTTTTATTAGATAGGATAATGTCCTTCTTTGTCTCTTGCATACTTTTTTTTTATCCTCACCCAAGTATATTTTTATATATTTTTTAATTGATTTTTTTTTTTTTTTTTTACAGAGAGGAAGGGAGAGGGATAGAGAG
This sequence comes from Murina feae, assembly GCA_004026665.1. NCBI lineage: Eukaryota > Metazoa > Chordata > Mammalia > Chiroptera > Vespertilionidae > Murina > Murina feae. The sequence continues at coordinate 62,690 of PVJC01004269.1, forward strand.
TCAGAAACATCAATGAGAGAGAAACATCAAACAGCTGCCTCCTGCACACCTCCTGCTGGGGATGTGCCCGCAACCAAGGTACATGCCCTTGACCATAATTGAACCTGGGACCCTTCAGTTTGCAGGCTGACACTCTATCCACTGAGCCAAACCGGTTAGGGCGCAAGAATATTTTTTCATTGATTTTTAGAGAGAGTGAAAGAGAGAAGGAAAGACAGAAAGAAATATCAATGTGAGAGAAACACATCAATTGGTTGCCTGCTGCACATGACCTGACCAAGGCCCAGACCAAGGAGGAGCCTGCAACCAAGGTATATGCCCTTGACCGGAATCAAAACTGGAACCCTTTAGTCTACAGGCCAACACTCTATCAACTGAGTCAAACAGCTCAGGTTTTGCATACTTCCGTATTTGAAATCTATTTTGTTTGATATTCATATAGTTGCTCCTGCTCCTTTGGTTACCATTGCATAGAAATCTTTTTCCATCCTTTCACTTTCAACCTGTTTGTGTCTTTGGAACTAAAGTGAGTGTCTTGTAGATAGCATATAGTTGGGTCATGTGTTATTTTTTGTTTTGTTATGTTTTATTTTTAAAATTTTTTGCTTTGTTAATCCTCACCTGAGGATATTTTTTCCATTAATTGTTTTTAGAGAGAGAAGGTGGAAGGAATGGAGGGAAGGAGAAAGAGAGAGAGCGAGAGCGAGAGCGAGAGCGAGAGCGAGAGCGAGAGAGAGAGAGAGAGAGAGAGAGAGAGAGAGAGAAAGCTATGTGAAAGAGACGCATCGACTTGTTACCTCCCAACTGGGGCCAGAGATCAAACCTATAACCCAGGTGACATGCTCTTGACAGGAATCAAACCTATGACCCTTTGGTGAGATGGACAATGCTCTAACCATTTAGCATACCAGGCAGGGCAGGCTCATTTGTTTTTATCCATTTTATCAAGCTCTATCTTTTGACTGGAGAGTTTAACCTATTTACATTTAAAGTAATTACCATTGACAAGGAACTTTTCTGTCTTCTTTTGTATTTAGATTTTTTTTAAGCAAAACATTAAGATTTTCATTTCCTTTTCTGTATATTTAGATCTATTTTTTGTGGTTACCATGGGGATTACATTTAACACCCTAAAGTTATAACATGCTAATTTGTATTTATAGCAGTTGAACTTTAATAACATACAAAAACTCTGCTCCTTTACAGCTCTGTCCCCACCCCTCTAAGATGTTGATGTCATGAAATTACATTTTTATACATTGTGTATCCAAAAACATAAACTAGTAAGTGCATTAGTATTCTAAATTATGTAGAAAACAAGATTTGGAATCACAAACCAAAGATACAGTAATCCCAGCCTTTACACTGATAATGGGTCTTTTTCTTCTTTAAATGCATTAGTCTTTTAAATCATCTAAACTAATAAAAGTGAAGTAGTAAAATTAACCATTTCTCCGAGACAAGGTAAGCCACGCCCACCAGCCAATCAGAGCGGCTGTATGCAAATTAGCCCAGCCAACATGGAGGCCACCACTCACGGACCTGAGTAAACGCCAGTTTCCATTGCGGCAGGAGCGAAAGTGAAGCTGCGCCCACTCCACTTAAACTGGCTCTAGCGAAACACAGATTTGAAACAATATAACAATCATAGAATCCTCCGGAGCTGAAGGAAAGAGCAGCCCGGGCCTAACCAGTAAAAGTAACAATTGTTTCATTATAGACGCTGCGAGGTGAAGCAGAAAGGAGGCTTCCTTAGTAGTTAGTAGGCCACCTTAAAGGAACAGTGTATCAATTATAGAAGATAAATCCCAGGCCTTAAAGGAACAGCATCAATTATAGGAGATAAACCCCTGAAACCTGCGTCCAGCCGGCCTTGCAGGGACATTGAGTCAATGGGAGCTGTGGGCAGCCTTAAAGCCCCTCACCCAGGCTGGTCAGACACGCCAGCAGGTGGACATCCCCCGAGGGGTCCCAGACTGCGAGAGGGCACAGGCCGGGCTAAGGGACCTCCTGAGTGCACAGAGCGGCTGCAGGGTGGGACAGCGCAGGACCCAGGACCCGTGAGTGGGAAAGAGGTGGCAGGGTTGGAGGGCACTGCGAAGCGGGTGAGAGGCGGCAGGGGGTCGGCGGCCTGCTTGGTGGGCTTCCCAGGCCCTTTGCAGGGCATCGGGGAGCGGGAAAAAGGTGGCAGGGGGTCGGTGGCCTGCTTGGCAGCTGTCCAAGCTCTTGGAGGGGCAT